>JABLUY010000343.1:0-30296 GCA_013306675.1 Thraustochytrium sp. TN22 | reverse complement strand
CGAGGAGCAGCAGCGCGCCGACGGGCTGCGGCGCGACCCGGCGGCGGGCGATGCCGCGCGGCGCGGCGGCGCCGGCGAGCAGCTCGGTGGCGGCGCCGCGCGCCGCGCCAGGCGGGTGCGGCCTGGCCGGGTGCAGCCTGGGCCGGGAGCAGCCCGCGCGCGGCCGGCCGGCCGTGCGGTGACGGCTCGCGCCGCGGCGTCTTGTGCTCCTGCTGACAGAGTTGGCGGGTGTGAGAGCGAGGCCTCGCCGCCTCGTGCCACAGCAGCAGCAGGCTAGGCCAGTACCGTCACCGCCCACGGCCCTTCCGCCGAGGGCGCCCTCGGCAGGCTGTAGGCCGCGCCGGCGCCGGCCTTGGCGCCGCGGCCGCCGGGGCGGAGGCAGGTCGAGGCGGGCGCGACGGCGCGCGAGGACGCGAAGGAGCCAGGGTGCAGAGTCGCGAGAGGTGCTGATGCTGGCCCGGGCGGCCCGGCTTATCCCGGCTTACACAACGCGCACAAACACTTGGAGGAGTGTGCACGCCGCAGCGGCCGCCGTGGCCGGCCAGCGGGTGCGGCCTGCGGCGGCGCGGCCTGCAGTGCCAGCGGGCCGGGTGCAGCCTGCGCGCGCCGTGCGGCCGGTGGTGATGGCGGCCGTGGCCGCTCGCGCCGCGGTGTGTGTTGCTCGAACTTGCTCCTGGCGCAGTGAGAGAGTTGACTGACTGTGAGAGCGAGCCCTCGTGCCACAGCAGCCAGCAGGCTAAGTTAGGTACTAACTAGCTAGCCTAGCCAGACTTAGGCCTAACGATAGTACCGTCACCGCACACGGCCCTGCCGTCACGTCCGGTGCGTCCTCGGCCAGCCGAGGCGGGCGCGAGTCGCGCGACGGCGCGCGAGCCGCGAGGGCGCGAGGGCGCACGTTGGCGTGTCTGCAGGCTGCCGCTGGGCTGCCGGGCCACTGCATCTTCTACCGACCCGCCTGACGCCGGACTCGTAGTACATGAAAATTGAATGATGCACAAAGTTTTGGAGTGTGCACTGGGCGCACACGGGGTGCGCGTTGCACACCGGGTCCGCGCCGCGCAGTGGGGGTGGGACTCGAGGGGCTGGTCGCAGGCGCGCGAGTCCATCGCGGCGCGCGTCCCATTTGGGGCGCGGCGTCCATTTCTGCAGGTGCGAGGAGGTGCTGGGCGCGCGGCGCGGAGGGATTGGGCTGCAGTTGGCCATTGGGGCGTCTGGCGACCGGGGCGGGCCCGCGCGGCCCGCTGTCGGCGCTCGAGGGCTTGGTTGTCGTGCTCGGAGCGAACCGAGCTCGACCACGGTGCTCGTGGTGGTGCGCGTGGTCGGGGCCTGCGTCGTGCTCGTGCTTGGCGAGAGCTAGCCATGGTGGTGGTGCTGAGGAATCTGGTCAAGAGGGAGGACGAGGTACGTGCGGACGTGCTGCTCGCTCAGGTGCTCCGCAACGCGGGTTTCGACTGCGAGATTGTGCCGGGCAACACGGTGCCGGGCGTGGACAAGGACTCGATCGTGCTGCTGCGGCTGCAGGCGTATGCGCGGGCTTCGTCGCGGTCCGCGAGCCATGGGCAGGTGGCCGCGATGGCGCACGCGGAGCCTGCCCTAGGCCTCGCCGGCCGGCGCAGCGAGACGAGGCTTGCGGGCGCTTCCCTCGGCAGCGAGCAGTCTTCGCATCATTTGTATCAGCAGCAGCAGCAGCAGCAGCAGCAGCAGCAGCAGCAGCAGCAGGCAACCGTGGCGGGGGCGGTCCACGCCGAGGCGGAGCGGCACCAGGGCCGCGTGAGCGACCTGGAGGCGCAACTCCTCCGCAAGACGCGCGAGGCGCAGGAGCTGGACCACAACCTGCGCGTGGCGCTCAAGTCCATCAAAACCTTCCACCGGCAGCAGAACGAGCTCTTTGAGGAGTTCGTGGCGCTGCGCGAAAAGTACGACACGCACAAACGCAAGCTGCGCGCCGTGCTGTGGGATTTCGTGCCCAACAGCGTGCCGGGGTTCGAGAACATCCCGCACATGCGCGCCGACCTGGCCGAGTCCGAGGAGGGCATCGGCGAGTGGGTGACGGGCCGGACGCTGGGCGAGGGCCAGTTCGCCACGGTCAAGGAGCTGCGCGCCGGCCCGCGCGCGCTGCTGGCTGGCACCACCTTCCAGGCGCGCGACCTCGCCATCAAGCGCATCGTCAAAGATCGCGTCACCGACATCCGCAACATGCGTCGTGTCAACAACGAGGTCCAGGTTCTGCGCGACCTCGACCACCCGTCCATCGCTCACCTCGTCGACGTCTGCCACACCGAGGACTACCTCTACATCGTGCAGGAGCGCGGCGGCCTCGATCTCTTCGAGCACTATCGCATCAACCCGGGGCCCAGCCCGGAGAATTTTGTGCAGAGTGTCTTCGCGCAGCTCTGCTCCGCCGTCAGCTACCTCTACGCGCACCACGTCGTGCATCGCGACATCAAGCCCGAGAACATCCTCATCGACCCGCACGGCTACGTCAAGCTCGTCGACTTCGGCCTCAGCACCTACCACCACCGCGAGATGACGCTCGACGACTTTTGCGGCACGCCGGGCTTCTTCGCGCCCGAAATGCTTGTCAGCGAGGCCTACGTCAGCGACACGCTCGACGTATGGAGTCTCGGCTGCGTGCTCCTCGAGATGCTCCTGGGCCACGCTCGCTTCGCCGAGGTATGGATGCCCGCCTACAACTACGACAACCTGCACGACTGTCACGAGTTCGATCGCGAGCTTGTGCGCTGCCTCGCCGCCGTCAAGGCCATCTTCCACCAGCCCTTCGCGGCGCCGCACCAGGCTTCCCACGCCCATGCTCACGCCAACGCCGCGGGCCACGAGGAGGAGTGCAAGTCGCCGGACGACGAGGCCGGTGCACCCTCCAGCCCGCGCGGGATGATCTCTACCGCCTCCGCCCCGGACCTGCTTGCCGTCGCGGCCGCGCCCAGCGGCTCCGCCGCCGCCGCCCTCCAAGGCAGGGCGGCTTCGCGAAAGCGCCGCAGCAGCGACGCGCAGCCCAAGGCCATCATGCAGCACTGCAACTTCCAAGCCTGCATGGTGGCGCTCGAGGAGCAAGCCACACGCTCCTCGGCATGCAAGGACTTTTTGCTCGCGCTCCTCGTGCGCAACCCGCAGGGTCGCATCAGCCCGCTCGAGCTCACCAAGCACGCCTTTCTCACCCAAGATGGGCACAGCGACCACCATCAGAAACAGTACCAGCATCAGCAGGAGCTGTTTGATGACGACGCAGAGGGCCACCATCATGACGTCGAGATCGATCCGGTGCACCCGAACAAGGCCAAATTTGAGCGCAAGTCGCTGCCCAAGGCTGCTGCACTTCAGGTGTACACCTCTGGAACGCCTCAAGCGCCAATCCCTGAGGATGGGCCTGCGCGCGACCGCCTCCCGCCTCTCTCGCCTGCCTCGCCCAAGATTGAGGGTCTACAGGAGCTCGTCAAGGTAGGCGACGACCTCCTCGCGCTCAACCTCAGTGCCACATAGTGGACTGATTCTGAAGGCAATGCCGTGTCGAAAGTATCTAATCTTAGAAGTGGAACGTTGCTGCCGTGATTCAGGCGGAGCGAGCTTCGTTTGCGTTCCTGCTCACCACAAGGTCTTTGCTCCTCTCAGTCTTGGCCCGGCACCGCATCGATCCCGATCCACTCGACACCCACGAGATGACTAGCAAGCCGCGCTTGCAGACGGCTTCAATTGGAGGACCGGACCTACACGTGCAACGACCTCGCGACGTCCAACATCATGCAGGGCTGCATTGGCGCCCCTGCATGGAGTCGTCTTGCAAATTCCAGCATGCAAGAATCAAGCAAGATGCTCTTCTTCGCTTTAGTTTGAAACAAGGTTGAGGTCTGCACTACTTTTCCGAGTCAGACTCGGACTCGGCGTCCTCATCGTCCTCGTCGTCTTCATCGTCCCCAAAGATCGAGTTGAAGATCGCAGAGAGAATTCCACTGCGTTGTTGGCCTGAACCCTCTGCGACGCCCCGCTTGTAGGACTCTGACTCCAACTCATGCGGCGACGCCGGCAACGAGGTGGCACTCGGTCGCCCGCCATTCTCCTTGGCGCCGCCCTTGTGCTCGGCAGAGCTCGCACGCTTTCGTTCCGAGTCCACGCTGCCCCTGCGGGCGTCCCCGCTGCCGTTGCTGCCTCTTCGCCGCTGCGAGCGCGACTGGCTCGCGGACGAGGAAGCTGCAGCAAGCGCCTCCTGCAACTCTTGCAGCTGCTTGCGCAACTCGCCCGCATACCCGAGGTGCAGGCGGGCTTCGCTAAATCGCAGCCGACGCTCCATCTCCAGCTCCTTGGCCAGCCGGTCGCGCTCCAGCAGAATCACCTCGATGGACTGGATGCGCTCCTCCGACCGCCGCCGCGAGCCCCGGCCGCTCCCATTCGACAGCGTCTTCGACAACCGCCGTGACCGCCCGCTACCGTTCCGCCCATGCTTGCCGCTCTTTGTAGGCGTTGGCGGCGTCGAGCCCGTTTCCACCACCGCCGTGCCCGGCGACGTCCTCGCCACAGTCAAAGACGATGAAGAAGAGGGAGAAGACGACACGCCAACCTCCACGCCGTCCGCGCTTCCTGGAGGACCCAGTGCCGCGGCCGCCGGCACGCCCTCGCCACCCGTGCCGCCAGCGGCGGTCACGGACGAAGATGGCGCGCTGCTACCCTCGTCCAAGAGCGACAAGAGGCGTTCCTCCTTCTCGTGAAGCGCCGAACGCAGCAGCGCGTTGTCCTGCAGCGAGCGCTCCAGTTCCATGTCGCACTTGACGTACATGCTCTGCAGGTGCTCCTTGTGGTCCGTGGCGCGCTGCAGCTGCGCAGACACGCTACGGAACTCGTCCTGCAACTTGGAAATGTACTTGAGGACGCCGTTCTGCTCCAGCAAGGTCTCCACCGTCTGCCGCAGCGCCACGATCGTCAGGTCCTTCTCCTCGTTCATGCGTCGCAGCTCCTGCACCTCGTCCTCGTCCTTGGCTAGGCTGCCACGGCGCTCCTTGCCCGGGCCTGCCGCTACCGCTACTGCCGCCACGGCTGCTGGCGAGTCAGCCCGCGAGGATCGAGCCGCCACCGAGCCTGTCGCGGGACCCCGTCCGTTGCCCTGGTTCCCGCCGCCCGATGCGTTCTCCTTGTCCGCCTCAGCAGACGCCGGCTCGCCCGCCGGTCCCTCAAGGTCGCCCTGGCCAAAGAGGACCGCGAGCGAACGACGGATCGGCGCCGACTGCGCGAGCTCCACCGGCAGCGCGCCGTGGTCGTCGCGGGCCTCCGGGTCGGCGCCGAGCGCCACCAGCGCGCTGGCCGTCTCCACGTGGCCTCCCTCGCAAGCCTCGTGCAGCGGCGTGCGGCCCTTGCTGTTGCGCTCGCCTACGCGTGCGCCGGCCTCCACCAGGAGCTCCAACAGCTCCTGGCGTTGCCCAAAACATGCGGCCCAGTGCAACATACTTGCGTGTGCGCCCGTGCCGTCATCCGCGTTCACGTCCACGCCACCGCGCACCAGGCTGCGGACGCGCTCCAGGTCGCCGGCTGCCACCTGCTGCAAGAGATCCTGCTCCAGAGCCTCGCGCACGCCGCGCGTCGCCACCTGCACGCACGTGCGGCCTTCCTCGTCCTCGACATCGGCGCGGGCGCCCAACCGCAGCAAGGCGCGCACCACGTCCACCTGGCCGTGCTCGCTCGCCACGTGTAGCGCCGTCGTGCGCCGCAGCTGCAGCGCCTGCGTCTGCGTCTGCGTCTGGCCCTCCTGCGCCTTGGCGCCCGGCACCGGCTCGCCGCCCGCCTCTACGCGCCGCACGCCGCCCACCGGCACGTGCAGCGGCGCGTTCACGTCCAGCTCGTGCTGCTCCAGCGCCGCCTTGACCACGTCCGTGCGCCCCGCCGCGCACGCCTTCGCCACGAGGTCCTCCAGGGCCGGCCCAACGGCGTCCATGCCCGCCATCGCGGCGGCTACCCCTCGCGGCCCACGGCGCCTCGGCCTGCCTGCGCGCAAGCTCGCGCCGGCGCACGCAGCATGCCCCGCCGCCGCCGCCGCCGCAGCCGCCGCAGCCGCCTCCGCAGCCGTTGCCGCCGCGACCCGCGACGCCGCGCCCGATCGGGCTCTGCGCCGTGGTACCGGCCTCGACGTGGACCTCGACCACGACGAGCGCGACCTCGACCGCGGCGTCCTCCAAGACCAGTGGAAGATCACTCGCGGTGACGAGCTCAAATGGGCGGCGGCGTCCAGGCCCGCCACGCCGCCGACGACCGAGCTCCAGCGCCGCCTCGAGGATACCGCGATGGACGAGATGGACGAGATGTACGGGTACCACAACCTGCAGCGCCTTGATGACGACGATACCGATGACGACAATGACGACGCTGACGACGGCGACGACGATGAGGATGATGGTGCGGAGGAGGAGCAGAAGAAGCACGAGCGAGCGAGCGAGCGAGCGAGCGAGCGAGCGAGCGAAGAGAAAGGACAGGTATGGATACAAGAGCAGGAATTTCCCAGGCCGGTTGGCAGCTCCAGACGAAGCCGGCAAGGGCTTGCTCGCGCTTTCCGGAGACTGACAGTGACGCTGGCCGACGTTGCCGCCACGTGGTCGAATCTGGCCACGTGGTCCAAATGTCTCCAAAGCCCCCACCGAAGATTTCCCAATCCGACGGACAGCGAGCGTCGAACGAGAAGGAGCACAGGCAAACGCAGGGCCGCGAGCTCGTCCTCGGAAGACCTGATGTAACGTTAGCTGCCATCCTTTGTGAAAGTCAGCGAGCGCTTCCAAGGCACGGCACCAGAGCTCCAGCCGCCGATCGACGAACCCCTCCAAGCCGGCTGCGAGCAGCACGACGCACCTCGTGTCCACCGCCTCCCCGAGGCCGCCGCAGAGCCGCAAGAGCCGTGCAGGCCCACGCTGGTGGACTCGCAGGAGGTCGCGGGCGAGTTCGGAATGGTGGCGGAGAGGGACGAGCTGTTCAAATCGCGCGAGGTGGATGAAAGTCGAGCCGCGAGGCAAATTCAAAATCGAATCAAAGTCGCGGCGGCGCGAGGCCGAGCGCGCGAGGCGCAGCGCGGCGGCGCGCGGCGATGCACGCCGCGCCGGACGCGAGGGCGACGGCGGACTCGGACGCCCGCAGCAGCCGCAGCGGCAGCGGCAGCGGCGGCGGCAGCAGGTCCAGCACTGCCAGCCCGAGGTGGAGCGCGGCAGGTGGAGGCGCGCGCATACGGCGAGCTGCGGCCGCGGCGGCGCGGGCTGGGCGGCGGCCGGGCGGAGGCAGGATGGCGCTGGCGCGCGCGGACGTGGTGGCGGAGCTGGCGGCCTTTCGCGCGGCGCGAGCCCGGCAGGAGCTGGCGCGGGCGGCGGAGATCATGACGGGCCTGCTGGCGCAGGAGCCGCGGCGCGCGGGCTTCTACGTGTTCCGGGCGGGCACGTACGTGGAGCTGGGGCACATGCAGGACGCGCTGCAGGACGCGACGGTGGCGCTCGGCCTGGACGCGACGCTCGCCAAGGCGCATCTGTATCGGGGATGCGCGCTCGTGGCGCTCGGCGTGGCAGGGGAGGACGCCGCCAAGCTGCTCGCCGGCGAGAAGGAGCTGCGCGCGGCGTGCGACCAGGACAAGGCGCTCGCGCGCGACCCGCTCTTTGTGCGCTTCGAGCGGATCGCCCTCGAGGCGCGCCGGGCGTCCAGCAGAGGCGTCCGCCAGAACGACTTCCAGGTCAAGCTGCCGCCGCCAGAAGCCATGGCCGCCGGCGCCGCTGCAACAACAGCGTCTTCGCCCGCGCCGCCCGCCTTTGGGGCGCGCGTGCCGGACGAGGACCTGCTCTGGCTGCTCACGGACGTGCTGCTCTTCTGCTCGGCACTCGACGCGCGCTTGCTCGTTCCGGGCGCTTCGCCCGGCGCGACGCAGCTGCTCGACCCCGTCGCGCTCCTCCGCGACCGGCGGACCTTGAAGGACTGCCGGGAGATGGCGCATGCGCTGCACACGAGCATGCCGGCCTCGGCGTTCTGCGAGAGCGCGGCTGTGCCGCCCGAGCGCCTTATGCGCTCCCTGCGCGAGGCCTCGCCGCCCGGCGTCCAGGCCTACCTGCGCGTGGTCCTCTCGCAGGTCCGCCACGACGCCCTGGTCACATCTTACGAGGACTACGCGCGCAACGCGCAGCGCCTCGTCTTCGCGCTCCTGGAGCAGGGCGACACGGCGCTCTCGCTGCCGCGGGGCGGCGCCCTGCGCCTGGCCACGCGCGTCATTTGCTCGTGTCTCTCTGCCGCCGCGCCAAGACGCACCGTGTTGCTGCTCGGCTTACGCACTCAGGCTGCGGCGCGGCTACGTGCCGAGGCGGCAGCGACGCTGGCGGCGGATGGCGAAGCGCTCCTCAACGACATCGACGCGCACCTCGCGCCTTTTTTCCCGCTCGAGGCGCTGCGCGCCTGTGAGGACGCCCTGGACTTTGACAAAGACTGGGCGCTCGCGCCCGCGTGGGTTGCCTGCCCCGGCGCCGCGGCGGGCCCGCCCAGCCTGGGAAAAGGGAAAGTGGGGGCCGGGCAGGACGAAGAAGACGCCGAGGCCGTCGTCGCCCTGCAGCGCCGCGCCCGCGAGCTCTTGGCGAGCCTCGCGGAGCCCCACGACAACGACGACGGAGACGACGACCTGCGTGCCGCCTTCGCCTACTCGCGCGTCGTCGACGTCGAGACCGGCTTCGGCCCGTGGAACTTGGTCCCGACCCACGTGCCGCCAGCTCCTGCCATGGCGAAGAAGACCATCGCTCCTGCGCCGCGCTCCGCGGAGCGCCAGGCGCTCGTGGCGAGCCTTGCGGCGGCCTGGGAGGCGACCAAGAACAGCGAGGAGAAGGAACGCCTGCGCAGGATCTCTCTGCAAGACATCGAGGTGGCCTCACGCGCCCAGGCGGAGCGCATCGTCAACCCGGAGGCCCTCGTGCCGGAGGTCTACTGCAAGCGCGCCGTGGCGCAGCGCCTCTTCGCGCTCGCGCACCTCCCGGCGCGCACCGAGGCGCGAGAGCACCGCGTGGCCAGCGCCGTCGACGAGGCGCGCGACATGTTCTCGCCCGTGGAGCGCGCGGCGGCTGCTGCCGCTGGCAAACAGCCCCCATACTTTGCGCGCCGCCTGCGCCCTCCGCGCAGCCACGCCTCCGGGAGCTCTTACTCGACGTTCGCGGAGACCGATGTTGGCAGGACCTGGCAGGAGCTCTCCTCGGACTTTGAGGTGGAGCTCGCGCGCCTCCGCCAGGACGCCGGGCCGGACGCACGCCTCGAGCCCGTCCCGCTCAAGGCCGTCTCGGTCCTGGACGACCGCCTCATCCCCAACAAGGACCTTCCGCCAAGCTTCGCCGCCCTGGCGGACATGTCTCGTGGTCACCCGATTCTCGGCCTTGGCGGCGACGACCGGGCCGGCCACGAGATGCACGAGGAGGCCATCGCCTTCATTCCGCGCGAGGACGAGGACGAGCGCGAGCGCGAGCGCGACGCTGCGAGACAGAACGGCAACAGCGGGCCTGCGGCTCCGGCGCTGCCCAAGGCCACTTCCATGCTCTTCGAGAGCGGAGCACTCGTGTCGACGCGCTGCGCTGCAGCGTGCCATGTCCCCTTTGGGCGCCAGCCCGTCTGGCTCGGCATGATGCCGATGCACTGCGAGTGCGGCCGTGCCCACACGCACGAAGAGTGCCTCCTGGACTTGCAACATGGCCCAGCGCGCGCTTGGTTGCCGGACCTCGTTCTCAAGGCGTCCGCGCCCGGGTCTGGCGCCGCCAAGCGCGATGGGAGCGTCGCCAAGAGCCGCGCCGCTGCCGTCGCCGAGGCGAAGAAGTCCCTCCTCTACGTGGACAATTTTGTGGACGCCCCCGAGATGGCCAAGCACGGCAGCAAGCGCAAGGACGGCCAGCAGCAACAGGCCTCCGCGGGCGACTCGCAGGCTGTCGCTACGGCCCACCACCCCGCCGAGGACGGCCCGCCCGCAGCGGGCTGTGCCTACCCGCAGCCGCTGCAGTGCCCATCGTGTCAGGGGGCGGGGCCGCGTGACTCGGCGGAGGCCGTCGCGGGCGAGGACTCGCGTGCCGCCTTGGAGGCATTTGTGGAGCGACTGCTCCGCCTCGCTGAGATGGGTCCCGCCCTCGCCAAGGTCGCGGAGGACGAGAAGCGCCTCCTTCCGCGGCGCGAGGAGGAATACGCCAAGTGTCACGAGGAGCTCATGGCGGTCGGTGAGCGCATGTACGTCACGCAGAACGCCATCATGCACCTGGAGCTCGTCAGTAAGATGCACGAGCACACCATCCGCATGGGCCGCCGTCACTACGACGGCCAGGACAAGTCGCAGCAGCAGCAAGAGCAGCAGCAGGACGCTGTCGCGGACCGCAAGCCGCAGTTCGAGCTGGCCTCCTGCCGGCGCTTCGTCGCAGCGGTCCAGGCGCTGCAGGCCAGCATGCAGGCCGTCGAGCAATCACCCCGCGCGCTGCTCGAGGTGACCATGGACAGCCCCATGACCACGCAGCGCTTCCAGGCGAGCCTGCAAAAGTGCACCGTCGCCGCGGGCGGCGCTGCAGCCGCGCCCGCGCGCGCGGTGGCCGCCATGGACCGGGACGCGCGCCTCACGGGCGGCGCCGGGGTTCTGAGCGCGCTCGTTTCGCAGGCCGGGGCGGCCGCGCAGCGTGCGCGCCACGAGTCCCTCGAGGCCGAGGCCGCGGTGCGCTCCGACGACCTCGTGCAGGCGTTTTGCCACGAGTTCCTCAGCACCGTGCGCCGCTGCGCCGAGGAGATTTGCGTCGCCGCAGCCGTCAACCCGTTTGCCTCACACATGGCTCCCGCTCCGGCCCCGGCGGCAGAGGACGCGGGCGAGACAGACGCCAAGGCGTGCGATGGGCAGGACGGACCCGCCTCGCTCGAGGAGCGCTGGGAGGACTGGCGGCGCGACATCGAGGGTTGCCTGGAAGCCAAGATCCCCACGCACGAGCGTCGCGCGCTGCAGTGGAAGCAGGAGCAGTTTCTCGCCGGCCGCCAGACGCCGGAGGACCTCACGCAGCAGGAGGCGCGCCGCGTGCGCAAGACCGCCAGCATCCTCTACCCGTCCCCGCCTCTGGCCCAGGAGCTGCCCGAGACGCACCGCGACAAGGTCCTGGCCCTGCTGCGCGACGCCGCTGCCACGCTCGAGGCTGCGGCCCAGGTGCGCGCCAGCGCGCCGGACACATCCGCCACGCAGCGCGACGCCGAGGACCCGCGCACGGCGGACGCCCACATGGTGGCGCGCGTCACCGACCTCAAGAAGCGCCAGCTCGTCCTCCTTCAGAACACACTCTTCCTCAACCGGGACTCCTCCATCAACAGCGCCGGCTTCGAGAACGAGGACGACCTTGCGCACGTGCCGGAGCTCGTCGATGGTACCAAGCTCAGCTTCGCCGCCATTTGTAACGACTACCACCGCTACTTGCGGAACTTCGGCCTCGCGGAGCGCAACTTTCGTCGCAACATCAACATCCGCTTTCAGTTCTTCTCCAGCCTCATCGCCAAGGTTCTCGTCGACCGCCTCCAGCGCCTCGCCAGGGAGAGCGCCGAGAACGCGCGCCACTACGAGTCCCTGCTGCAGGAGGTGGAGGCGCCTGTGCCGGCCAAGTCTCGCAAGTCCAAGTCCAAGAAGAAGAGCAAGGCCAAGCCCAGCTCCAAGTCCGCCAGTGCCAAGGCCGCGGCGGCCATGGAGAACGTCGCCAACAACCTTGGCGATGCCGGGTCTCACGACGAGCCAAGCCCTGTGCCGAGTCCCGCGGCGACCGCAGCGACAAAGCCACCTGGAACCTCGAGTGACGAGGCGCAAGACTCCCTTCAGGCCGCACAGCGCACGATGGCAGCTACGAAGGAGCCGAGGACCTCGAATGATGTGCTGGAACATTCTCCACAGGCCGCACATCAGGCGATTCTGGCAGCGACAACGGAGCCCTCGGTTTCGAGCGATGCGCTGGAAGA
Organism: Thraustochytrium sp. TN22; assembly: GCA_013306675.1. Classification (NCBI taxonomy): domain Eukaryota; class Bigyra; order Thraustochytrida; family Thraustochytriidae; genus Thraustochytrium; species Thraustochytrium sp. TN22. The sequence goes on along the minus strand of JABLUY010000343.1, from coordinate 18,347 downwards.
TTCTCTTCAGGCCGCGCAACAAGATTGGACCACCGTCGTCAGTCGCAAGAAAGACAAGTCCAGCCGTCGAAACGGCGCGAACGCAGACCAAGACTCACGGGTCGCACACGCCCGCCGCGACAAGAAGCCAGCCAGCACTCAGTCTCAGCAGGCGGCGCAGGATATGGCATCGGACGCGACAAAAGCATCAACGATGGCGAAACCACAGCCATCGCCATCGCCATCGCCATCGCCATCGCCATCGCCAGCAAATCTCAATGTCGGCGCGAGCTCGCCGGCCGTCGCAAGCTCGCCGGCAGACGCAAGCTCGCCGGCCGTCGCAAGCTCGCCGGCTGTCGCAAGCTCGCCGGCCGTCGCAAGCTCGCCGGCAGACGCAAGCTCGCCGGCCGTCGCAAGCTCGCCGGCCGTCGCGTCCGAGGTCAAGGTCGAGCCTGCCGCCGTTCCCAAAGCTCAACTGCAAGAGCAGGGAGCGGACCAGGCAGATGAAGCGCCCATCACCGACGAGGCGCTCGAGTCCAGCCAGGCACCGGACCCGGCGCCAGCTGAAAAGGCTGCAGACGAGCCTGCTGACGAACGCGCCGACGAGCCTGGGGAGGCAGTCGAGCACTCGTCGCCGGCATCGCCGCACCCTCAGCCGCCGTCTCACGCACCGCTCATCGCTGACATCTGCCGCGATTTCTTGCAAGGAAACTGCGCGCGGGGCGCGGAGTGCCCGTTGCGCCACCTGAGCGCGCTCGAGTTCCATGACGAAATGATGGCCTGGGCGCAGCAGGCCTCTGGCGCGGGGGGTCCACCGCCAGGCCCGGGCTCCTTTCACGCTGCGCACGGGCCGCCCGCACCCATGCCTGCGCACCCGCAGGGAGGCTACGGGATGCCGCCGGAGATGATGCCGCCGCACGCGCCCATGTACGGCCCAGGGGCGGGTGCGTGGCCCGGCATGCCGTATTACGCCGGCCCTCCGCACATGAATGGCGACCTGGAGGCCTTTATGCACGCAGGCCTGCCCATGCCGCCGCCACCCCACCCTATGTATTATGCGCCGCCCATGATGGGCCAGGCACACCCGTACTACCCTCTCCCGCCGAGCATGCACGGGCCAATGCCGCATGGGCCTCCGCCGCCGCACCCCATGATGCCCATGCCGATGCCCATGCCAATGCACATGCCCATGGCTCACGTGCCCGTGCACCACCCGCAGCCGCAGCCGCAGCTGCAGCACGCGGAGGTGCAGGAGGGCATTCCGCCGGACAGCGCTGTGCCCGCCGGCGCTGAGGCCAACAACGATGCGGAACCCTGATAGTTCCTGATGCCTTGCTGATAACGACAAGACATGATGCCATCCTGCAGGACGCCGCACGAGAGCGGCCGCTCCGACTCCGAGCGAGCCGCCGCTCTCTCCCCAGCGCTCAGGCTGCCGCGCGCTCTTGACGAAAGTTACCTCCGCACTGCACCACCTTCGAGACCTCAACCTAACCGTCACGGCGCCGCAGCAGTCGCGCAGCATTCCGCAGCAGCGCCGCCTCGAACTGCATCGCACGGCGCTGTATTGCAGCGCAGCGCAGAGCAGAATCGGCGCGGCGAGCCCCGGCGCAGCGCGACGCGCGAGCCCTGGCCTCCGCCGCGGCGGCATCGGCGCCACGAGCGACGGTGGTGGCGGCCATTGGCGGCGGCGGCGACGACCGATTTTTCCCTCCTCGTCCTCGGCCGCCGCGGCGCCGGCGCAGGCAGACCGCCAACCATGGCGGCGCGGGCGGCGGAGGCGGGCGGCGCGGCGGCGGGCGGCGGCGCGCGCGCGCTGGAAGCCATGCTCGCGCGCTCGGCCGCGCCCGCGCTCGAGCCGGCGCGCGGAGGCGCGCTCGAGGACGAGGAGCCGTGGGACCGCGACGATGAGGACGACGTGGGCGGCGACGACGACCTGCAGCGCAGCAGCAGCGGCGCGAGCGGCGGCAGCGGCAGCGGCGGCGGCGGCCGCAGCGGCGGCGGCGCAGGCGGCAGCGGGAGCGGTGATGCGGCGGCGGAGGACTCCCTCCTTGTGGGGGAGAGTGTGCTGGTCCCGGCCGGCGAGGAGGATGGGAGGCAGTCGCCGCCGCCGCCGCCGCCCCCGCCAGCACCGCCGTCGCCGCCGCCCCCGGCACCGCCGTCGACACACAAGGTTGAGGAGACGCCCAAGCGGGCGCCGCCGTCGAGCGCGACGTCAACGACGACGTCAGCGTCGAGCAAGGGGAAGCGGCCCTTCCTGAAAAGGGGCAGCCGAAGCTGGAACTGGGCCGAGGCGCGCCAGCAGCGAGCGACGCCGCCGAGTGCAGGTGCCGCCTCTCCTGCAGGGGGCGACGACGCGTCTAGCCGCGCCAGCACCAGATCAAGCTTCACGCCCGCGACCGCGGCGAGCAAGGTCGAGACGGCGCCTGGCACAGGCGCGAGCTCCCGCGCGGGCGGCCGCGGAGGCTGGGCGACCTGGTCGATGGACTGGGCAGCGCAGTCCTCGCCTGTCACGCCGTCGACTGCGGCGGCGCCCTCGCGCAGTCTCGTTCGCGAGGAGGAGCGGTCCGAGTTTTGGAACCTTGCACACGAGGACTCGTATTCAAGGCCGACTTACAATTACACATACGAGGAGGACGTGCAAGAGGAGCAGGAGCAGGAGGAGGAAGAGGCGAGCGCTCATGAGGATTTCCGGTACGAGGACGATGCGGATGCCGCGAGCGCGGATGATGCGGGGTCCGAGCTGGAGACGGCGGCCCCGCAATCTGCCCTCGTCCAGCGCATGTTCCGCACGCTGGAGCCCGCCGACCGGCACGGCGCCCGCCGCGGGGCGCGCAGCAGCGAGAAGAGCGAGGACACGGCTCCTGCGCGCCCCCCCAAGACGACCGTGGGGAGCGGCGGCGACAAGGACAGCGCCTTCGTAAGCAAGCTGCAGGAGGAGATGGACCGCTTCAAGGAGACGAACGAGCGGTTGCAGGTGTCCCTGCGAGAGCTGGAGGTGGACCGGCGGCAACTCGCTCAAGAGCGGCAAGAGCTGGATCGCGAGCGGCGCACGCTAGGCAAAGAGTCCGAGGCGCAGATGAATCAGCTGCGTGCGGATCTGCGCAAGGAGCGCGCCGCGCTGCAGCGCGATCGCGTGGCGCTGGACCGCCAGAAGCAGCACCTGGAGCTGCTCCGCGAGACAACGCGCGTGGAGCGCAAGGACCGCGGCCAGGTGGACTCTCTGCAGGCCACCATCGCCAGCATGCGTCTTGCCGAGAAGGAGCGGGTTGCCAAGCATAAGGAGGCGCTTCAGAGCAAGCGACAGCGCATCAAGGACCTGGAGCGCGAGGTAGAGCAGATGCAGAGCGCGCTTCGCTTCGCTGAGGAGAAGCGCCTCGACCTCTGGGGCCAGCTCTCGGAGGCGCAAAACCGCCTCGCGGCGAGCGAAGCCGAGGCCGCAGCGCTGCGCAACGAGGTGAGCGCGCTGCGCGCCGCCACCGCCACCGCCACCGCTCCCGCCACCGCCATTGCCGCAGCCGCGCCACCTGCAACTCAGGCGCCTGCTCTGGAGACGCCTTTGGACTCGCCCTCGCACTCGCCCTCGCCGGCTGCGGAGCCGCAGCTCGAGGAGCCCGACAGTGGCGTCGAGGCGGAGGAGCCCGCTGCGAGCGGCGAGGGCGCGCACCACGAGGAGACCCGCGAGAAGGCAGGCAGCGGCGTCAAGCCCCGGCAGCGGGGCAAGCAGACGCTGCACACGGACGGTTCGCGCACGATTGAGTTCGCCGACGGTTCCGTCAAGGAGATTCTCCCCTCGGGCGAGCAGACGACCACCTTTGCCAACGGCGATATCAAGAAGCGCATCCCGCACGAGGGCCTCGAGATCTACTACTTCGCGGCGGCCGAGGTGACTCAGACCTCGTACCCTGACGGCATGGTGGTCTCGGAGTTCTCCGATGGCCAGGTGGAGCGCCGCACGCCCGACGGCCAGCTCGAGATTTTCTATGTTGACGGCACCGTAAAGACCGTCTTCGCGGACAGCGCCGAGGAGACGCTCTTCCCGGACGGCACCAAGGTCTCCATCTCCGCTGCCGGCGAGCGCCGCGTGCTGCGGCCCCGCGGCTGGCGCCCCGCAGTCTAACCAGCCGCGCATCTCGCTCGCTGGCCAGAACGAGCCAGCGGCGCAGCGCCCCTGCCACCAAAGTAAAAGTATTGACCCATTCTTGCCAGACCCTCGTCAACGACAAGGTGCGCAATCCGCGCGATCTCCACCTGCTCCCTCCGAGTCCTTTCCTCCCTCTCGCACGACGAGACCACGACGACGCGCTTGGTCTGTGCGTCTGGAGCGCCCGGCCTTCCAGCGCGACTCCGTCGTCTTCGCCAACCACCACCACCATATCATCTCCAAGACCGCGGAGACGAAACGAAGTCCTCGCGCCCGCGCCTGGAGCCTTCCCTCCCCGTCGAGCAGGAGGCGGGCTGGGCGCGGCGGCGCTCGGCCGCGGTTAGGTTAGGTGGTTGACAGAAGTTCGCGGCGGCGACTCGGACTGTGACTCAGCATCAGCATCAGCGCCTCGGCAGTGACGGTTAGGTTGGCGCGGCGCGCGCGCGGCAGAGCGCAAACGCGGGCGCAGCGCGGCGCGCGGGGCGGCGGCGGGCGGCCGCGCGGCGGCGGGAGCGAGCGGGCGGCGGTGCCGCGCCCCACGGTGCCCAGCCTGTTCTGGCGGCGACGGCGGAGCGCGTCGGGGCGAGCATGAGGGTCGCGACGCCCGAGGTGGCGCTGCACGTGGACGAGCACGGCAAGAATGGGCCGATCTTTGCGGTGGACGTGCACCCGGCGCTGCCGGTGATGGTGACGGGCGGCAGCGACTACGAGGTCAAGTTCTGGCGCGTGGACAGGAGCAAGGATGATGAGAGCCCGCTGGAGTTCATGTGCGGCTTCCAGGCGCACGAGCGCAGCGTGAACGCGGCGCGCTTCGCGCCGGACGGGAGCAGGCTTGCCACGTGCAGCGACGATGGCAGGGTGTGCCTGATGTGGCCGGACGGCGTGGCTGGCGCCGAGGCGGCCGGCGAGGCGCAGCAGCACGTACAGCGGCAGCTGGGCCGCGGCTGGGCGCAGGTGCGCAGCGAGAAGGACGTCAAGGTGAAGTTCCTTACCGGGCACGCGAGCGACGTCATGGACCTCGCCTGGGCCGGCAACTCCAAGATGCTGGCGTCCGGGTCCGTGGACGGCGTCGTCATCGTGTGGGACGCCATCAACTTCAAGGTGCTGCACACCTTCCGCGACCACGGCCACTTCGTGCAGGGCGTGGCCTGGGACCCATACCACACATTCTTGGCGACCTGCAGCGCGGACCGCACCGTGCAGCTGTACTCGCGCAGCTCGGACCTGAAGCCGACGCCCGAGCACAAGGCCGCTGGCGCGCCCGCCTACCAGAAGGTGCGCGAGCTGTCGACGCGGCAGTTCCCGGAGAAGGCGACTGCCACGCCCGCCGCGGGCGACTCGAGCACGCCTGCGGCCGCCACGCCCGCCGCGGCGAGCGCAGAGGCGGACGCGGAGGAGGCCAGCGTGTCGGGGTCGACTGCCTCGCAGTCGGCGCCTGCGGCGACGACCGCCACGACCACCAAGGTTCGCAAGCGGATGCTCTTTCAACAGGACACGGCGCGCACCATGGTGCGCCGGCTCTCGTGGTCGCCGGACGGTAACCTCTTGCTGACGCCGACCGGGCGCATCCGGTTGGGACGGCCCACGACCTTTGCCTTCTTGCGCGGCCGCTGGCAGTCGCCGGCCATGCACTTCCCGGGCGCCACGGCGGACTCGGTCGCCGTGCGCTTCTCGCCCGTGCTCTACACGCTGCGCCCGGGTGTCAAGCCGTGGCTCAACGTGCCATATCGCATGGTCTTTGCCATCGTCACGCTCGACAGCGTGTTCATTTACGACACGCAGCACGCGCAGGCCATTGCCGCCGCGGAGCAGCTCCACTTCGCGCAGCTCACGGACGCCGCCTGGGGCGAGGGGGGCCGCTGCCTGGTGGTCGTCTCCCGTGACGGCTACTGCTCCCTCGTGTGTCTGTCCGAGGATGAGCTTGGCGTGCCGCTGGCGCGGGAAACGCTCCCTGCCATCGTGCGCGAGCCCAACACGATGCTGGAGGCGCCCACGGCGCTGCCTGGTGCCAAGCGCAGTAGCAAGGCCATCGCTGGCCAGCCTGCCGGCGAGCCGTCGCCAGGCCAGAACGTGGTGCCGCCAACGCCCGAGCCAGAGGTTGAGATTGTTGTGACGCCCGCCGTTGCCAGCGACGCGCGCGTGAAGCGGCGGATAGTGCCCATGGTTGTGGCGGCGGTCGACTCCGAGGCCGTGGCCAAGAAGGCAAGGACAGAGGGGGAGGATCCGAGCAAGGACAAGGAGACGACCGTCAAGGCGCTCCAGCGCCGGCGCATCGCCCCGCAACTCGTGCCCGCGGCGCCAACGACCGAGCGGGACTCTGCGGCTGTGTCGACGGCGACGGCGACGGCGACGGCGGTGGTGACCGCGGAGCAGCCTCGGCCTGCGAAGCGCCGCATCGCGCCATCGATTGTGCAGGTGGCCAGCTCGACGCCGGCTCAACAGAAGTAGTACTAGGGGTTGCTGAAGTAGAGGAGCCCCCACGCGCTGCTGAGCTTGAAGCAGACCGTCTCGCCGCTCGGGCGGTTGCGCAGGGACCACCTCGCTGCTCGCGCGAGATCGCCTCTTTTTTCCCATTTTCCGCAAAGCCCCATTCATGTAAGCATGCGACCAACGCCGCACGATCGATACGTGGTACCCCGCTGGTACCGCCACCGTGCCACCAAGTGAAGTAAAGAAAAACAATAAAACAGTCCACATCAACTCAAAGCGTTTCACCAGCAGTGTCGGCCTGGACCACGGTGACTTCAGATGTCGCCCCAGGTGCGTCCGGCGTGCGCCAGACGCAGACGGAAGCAGGCCCATCCGCGTCCTGCGCCATGCCGCCGGCAACGACAATTGGCAGGCTTGGGTGCGCATCGACCGCAAGCAGTGGGCCTTGGGCGCCGTCAAGACGAAAGGACACGCGCTTGGTCTGGAGGTCCCATAGGTAGACATGGCCGTCCTCGGACCCGCTCATGATGGCCGCGGCGCCCTGGTGCACGGCGAAGCCGGCCTGCACGCAAAAGCGTTCCTGCAGGTGGCCGCGGTAGCGCTTGAGCGGCTTGCCCTGCGCGTAGTTCCAGAGCTGCAGCGTGCCGCCGAGCGTGCCGACCAGGATGAACTTGCCATTGGGCGAGAAGATTGCGCTGCTGACCGGCATGTTCTGGTTCTGCAGGAGCGTGCGCATGCACTGGGCGGTCTTGCAGTCCCAGACGCGCACCAGACCGTCGAAGCCGCCCGACACGAGCAGCGAGCTGTTGCGGTTGAAGTGCACCGTGGTGACCGGATCGCTGTGGCCCGGCAACACGTGCACGCAGCGGCCGTCGCGCGCGTCCCAAACACGCACCGTGCAGTCAAAGGCACCCGACGCGATGAGCGTACCGTCCGGGCTGTAGTCCACAGCAAAGACCAGCTCGTCGTGGCCGCGCAGCACGCGCACCTCCTTGCCCGTGGCCACGTCCCACACGCGCACGGTCAGGTCATCGCTCGCGGACGCCAGCAGCGCCGAGTCCGGCGACCAGCTCACCGTCGAGATGCCCGCCTCGTGCCCGCGTAGCACGCGCACGTGGGTGCCCTTGACGGCGTCCCAGAGCGCCACCGTGCCGTCGCTCGCTGCGCCTCTCACCCCCGTCAGCGAGCTAGCCTTTCTTGAGCGACCCACCTTGGGCCGTCGCCGGTCGCCAGCGTCTCCGCGAGCGCCTTCTGCCGCAGGCAAACTTACACGCTGTGGCCAGCAGGCGGCCGTCGGGCGCGAACTTGACGCACGAGATGCTCCCGTCATGCCCGCGCAGCTCGTGGCTCTGCGCCAGCGTCAGCCGCGGCATGCGCCGCACCTCCTTGGGCTTGCTCATGCCGCCGTGCCGCCGTGCCGCCGTGCCGCCGCGCCGCCGCGCCGCCGTGCCGCCGCCCGCCGCCGCGCGACTGGGCTCTGGCGCTGAGGCAGAGGCGCACGAGCCCAACGACGTCGACGGCTCGGACGTTGCTGCAAACAACCCAAACCAAGTTCACCGCCGAGCACGTGAAGATCGCTGCTAATCCCAGCACGAGCGTGGCAACAGACAGGATCTAGGGCCTACGCAAGGTCTGGTTCAAGAATGAGCCCGTCATGATCATGCGACCCCAGCACCAGTCGCGCTTCAATCCATCGCGCAGTGCCATCGCGAAAGCGAGGAGTACAGGTCAAGTGAGAGCCTCTGCCGAGCTTGGAGCACCTTGTTTCGCCCAATTTGAGGAGCAGCAGAAGCAGCGACGGGAGCGTGAACGATGTAACGTGAACTGGACGCCCACCACCAGATTCTTACGCACAGCCTTGCCGGCCTCGCTCGCCAGCGGCACGCCTTTGTGATCAAGGTCGAATTCATGCTCTCTGTCGATGGGAAACCAAATGACCAGAATTGCGTCAGTGCTGAGTGATAGCAATAATTACACACTTGTGGTTCACTTCACTGTCAAGTCAATCGTCAGTTCATGTCATGATGACGCCTTGGGCGACGAGGCTTGCTGCTGCTGCTGTTGCTGCTGCTGCTGCTGCTGCTGCTGCTTGTGCTGCTCCTGCAACTCCTTCTTCTTGGCGGCGCTGCTCGGCTTGGCCGGCGTCGCCTGGGGCTCGGTGTCGTGCTTCTCTTCTGCGGCGGAAGGCGCCGTGACGGTGGTGGGCGCCTCCTCAGGCCCATCCTGACCGCCGGGCTGATGGCGCCAGACGCGGACCACGGGCTTGGCATGGCGGCCGTCGGGGACCTCGGCGGAGGCGAGAAGGTCCTCCTTGGGGTGCGCGTCGACCGCCAGCACGACGCCGGCGTGGCCCTGCAAGCGCTGCGCGACCTTGCGCGTCTGCACATCCCACACATAGACCTTGTGGTCTTCGGAGCCGGAGATCACCCAGTGGCCGGCGGTGACGGCGAAGGCGGACAGGATGCAGTAGCGCTCGTTGACGTGGCCTCGATACGTTTTTGCGCACTTGGCCTCGGCGTAGTTCCACAGGCGCAGCGTGGAGTCCAGCGTGCCGGCGAGCACATACTTGCCGTTGGGCGAAAAGGTGGCAAAGGACACGGCCGGGTTGGTGTCGCCGATGAGCGTCTTGAGGCACTGGCCGCTGGACGGGTCCCAGATGCGGCACAGGCCATCGTACGAGCTGGATACCACCATGGTGCCCTCGCGGTTGAAGCTGGTCGACGTCACCGACTCGGAGTGCGCCGGGATGGTGCGCACGCACGTGCCCTGCCGCACGTCCCACAACCGCACCGTGGAGTCAAAGGAGCCTGCGCCGGGCGGCAGCGTGGCAAGGCCAAGGCCAAGGCAAGGCAAGGCGAGAGAAACGGTCAGCCCGCGAACTTGCGATCGGGCGTGCGATCGCACGTGCGACCGCACGTGCGCCGAGATGACTTACCGGTGACCAGGACGTTGCCCTTGGGGCTAAAGTCGACGCTGAAGACGTACTCCTGGTGACCCTCCATGGAGCGAAGGCACTTGCCCGTCTCGACGTCCCATAGGCGCGCCGTGCTGTCGTCCGAGGCGGAGCACAGGAAGCGCGAGTCCGCGGACCAGCAGACGTCCGAGATGCCCTGCGCGTGGCCGCGCACCCTGCGCAGATAGCGCCCGCTGGACGCCTCCCACACGATGATGCTCTTGTCCGCGCTTGCCGTGGCGAGCATCTTTCCGGAGGGCGAGAACTTGACGCCCGAGACGCCCGCGTCGTGGCCCTCCAGCTTGAGCCACGGCACGTAGTTGGGCTCTTCCTGCGTGGGCGCCGCGCGCGCCGCCTCGCGCGCCGCGGCGTCGTCGCCCGCGCCATCGCGCCCCGACAGCCGCTCCGACAGCGCCGAAAGCGACGCCATGCCGCGCCGCCGCCGCCGCCGCCCGCGCGCGCGCGCCGCCGCCGCCGCCGCCGCCGCCGCCGCGATCCCGTTCTGCTGCGCGCGCCGCCCTGGCGCCCAACGACCGGGCACTGGCAGGCGCCCACGGCGGCGGACCTGGACGCCTTCCCGCTCGCGCTGGAGGACGACGACCACGACCTGGACGCGGACCTCGACCCGGCGACGGGCGGCCTCGGCACCAGCGCTGGGGCAAAGGGACGCGAGCCGAGTTCTTGGGGCACGAATTTGCGCAGAGCGGCGGACTTGGACGCATGCTATGCTTCAAATTCATGCTGTGAACGACGACGACGACCTGGACGCGGACCTCGACCCGGCGACGGGCGGCCTCGGCACCAGCGCTGGGGCAAAGGGACGCGGGCCGAGTTCTTGGGGCACGAAATTGCGCAGGGCGGCGGACCTGGACGCATGCTATGCTTCAAATTCATGCTTGTGAACGACGACCACGACCTGGACGCGGACCTCGACCCGGCGACGGGCGGCCTCGGCACCAGCGCTGGGGCAAAGGGACGCGGGCCGAGTTCTTGGGGCACGAAATTGCGCAGGGCGGCGGACCTGGACGCATGCTATGCTTCAAATTCATGCTTGTGAACGACGACCACGACCTGGACGCGGACCTCGACCCGGCGACGGGCGGCCTCGGCACCAGCGACGGGCGCCGGGTGGCCTCGGCACGGTGTCGGGGTGGCGGGCCGAGGGCCGAGACGTCAAGTTCTTCGGGCACGGATTTACACAGTGATCTGAGCTGACGTAGGGCAGCTTCGAGGCCAGCGCCGGACGCGGCCAGCGCGACGAAAATGACCCGGACAGGAAGGCGGAGAGACCTCGAGAGACGCGAATCGAGGCTCCATCGAGCGCAGGAGAGAGGCCACGAGCTTCACTGCCAGCGACATGAGGCCGAGTTGAGATGGGCCTACAAGCAAACAGCGGAAAAGGAGGAGCGCCGCGACTCTGGGCTCGTCGCGCCGCGACTCTGGTCTCGTCGCGCCGCGACTCTGGTCTCGTCGCGCCGCGACTCTGGTCTCGTCGCGCCGCGACTCTGGTCTCGTCGCGCCGCGACTCTGGTCTCGTCACGAGCGCTAACGTAGAAGTGATTGCTGAAGAAATGCGTGACACGCTGCAGCGGACGCCGTGCGCGAGGTCGAGCAAGTCGTGGTAGAGGAGCACCAGCCCGGGCCCAACCAGCCCGCCGTCCACCAAAGCGAGATCCGAAGCCACCTCTCCCCGCCGCTGCTGCGTCGCTGCGCGCGGGCGGAGGCGGGCGGCAGGGCGCGCCGCGCCGCGAGCGCGCCGGCGCCGCGCCGCGCCGCGAGCGAGGCCTGCGGGCCGCCATGGCGCAGGAGACGCAGGAGAGCGCGGCGAGCATGCCCGTGCGCGGCGTCTTCTGCGAGGGCGGGAGCAACGTGGTCGTCTGCGCGCACGAGGACGTGCGCAGGGTGCGTGGGCGCGAGGGCCGGCTGGGGCTGCAGCGCGGGCTCTGGGCGAGACACTGACGGAGCTGGCGATGCAGGTGTACGAGCTGGGGTGCTACGGGTCGTCGGCGTCGACCGCGTCGCTCAAGCCGCTGTTCATGCGCAAGAAGCGGCGGCGCTTCCGCGATCTTGACGCGGACGCGAACCACATCGAGCCGTGGAAGCTGACGCTGCTGGAGGCGTTCTTCCTGCTGCAGCAGGGGGCGCTCGAGGTGGTGCGCGCCGAGGATGGCGGCGCGCTGAGCGAGGCGGAGGCCTGGGCGGCCTTTGGTGCGTCGGACAGCTTCACGAGCCCGCGGCGCTTCGCGGTCATGTTCGCCGCGTACCGGCACTTGCGCAACCAAAAGTGGGTCATCAAGATGGGCCAGACCTACGGCGGTCACTTTACAATTTATCAGGGCGACCCGGATTTCTTCCACTCGCAGTTCTGCGTGCTCATCCGCGACGAACTCGATGCAGAGTGTACGTGGCAGGTGTTCTTTGGTTCTGTACTAACTCTAGCTAGACACGTGGGCGGCGACAGGGAAGGAGGGCGTGGCTGACGAGCGAGAGAGTTGCCTGTACTCACGTACACAGGGCCTTGGCTGGACGTGACGCGCGAGATGCGCGTGGCAAACCAGACAGCGAAAGAGCTCATGGTCTGCGAGGTGGGCAACCTGACGGACGTCGCGGTGCCAGGGGCGGCGGCTGACGTGGAGTTCACCATCATGCTGCGCTGGGTGCTGCAGCACGAGGAGTTCGGCAAAGAGCGCCAGCCGCACCGCAAACTTGCGCAAAAGCTCGTGGACCCGGCGCAAAAGGTCAGCGCGCGGCAGCGCTCGAGGCGGGCGGGCAAGAAGAATAAAAAGACCGAGGCAGACGGTGCTCCTGCTTCGGATGCCGCTCCGGATGCTCCCTCGGGTGAGCCAGTCGACGCTCCCGCCGCGGACGAGGCTGCCACCACAGCGCCTGACGCGCAGCCATAAGGGTTGGTAGGGTGTGTAGTAAGATAACGAATCGAATCCACGGAGAGTGAACGAAAGAGATAGGGAACAACAGGGTCGAGTATCCTGGCGCGCTCGCAGCCAGGCTGGGCCAGCAGAAAGCCGCAGGCCGTGCGCGCGCGTGCTCTCTCACCCTCCCTTCGCGGTGGCTCAGCAGCGTCGTGCGGCGTGCGCAGCATGGCGCCATATAATTAGGCGTTGGCTGCCTGGGCGGCGGCGTCATCGGCGGCACGCACACTCTTGTCGGCGCCGGCGCCGGCGCGGGCGCCGCTGGCGCCGGTCTTGAGAGCGGTGCGCACCAGACTAGCCACCATGGCCGCGACCTGGTTGTCCGGCAAGAACTCGCAGGCGCGGATGGCGTTGGCAATGACAGCGAGCTGCTCGGCGCGAGCAGCGTTGATCCAGACGGTGCCGTTGGTGCCGACGGCGACCTCGTAGGCGAGGTGCTGCGCAATGGCCGGCAGGATGGCGCACTCGTCGGTGAGGAGGCGGCTGGCGAGGCCGAGCGAGCAGTTGAAGACGAAGCCGCCCTTGAGCTCCCCGTAGAGTGCCTCGCCGGTCATCCAGTCCTTCTTGGGGCCGTGCAGGACCATGCAGCTGAGCTCCGGGTCGAGGTCCTTGTGCACCTGCGCGACGCGCGCGTAGACGAGCGTGCCAACCTCGTACGTGGGCCGGTTGCGCTTGCTTGCGCCGTCGAACGCCAGCGTGGGCAGCATGGCGAGCGCGCCGCAGCGAATGTCCACGTGGTAGGCCTCGGCGAAGGTGTCGGTGACGACGCCAATGACGTTGTCCTCCACGCGCGGCCGGTAGAGGTGATCGTAGTGCTCCACCCAGTACACATTGGGGCGCTCAAAGCACAGCACGCCGGCCTGCGTCACCACCACCTTGCCCCGCTGCTGGTGCAGGCCGGCGCCCGTCTTGACCTGCTTGCCGAAGCGCGAGAGCGTCTCGGTCACATCCTGCCCCACGAAGACCGCCTCGCGCCGGAACGCGTCGAAGTTCGCCGGCACGCCGCCCACCTCGGCCTCCAGCGACCTCAAGAACCCCTCCGCGCTCATGCTCGCGCGCCCGCGCGCCTCCTCCGCCGCGCCGCCCGACCCGCTCTGGCTGGTGGCGCCCAGGCCGCGGCGCCCTGCCCCTTGCACGGGTCCCTCGCCCACTGCCGCCGCCCACCCGGCTCCCTCGCCTCGCGGCGGCCGTGTCGCGGCCGTGGCCCTCCTCGCTCGCTCCTTCGCCCGGCCCTCCCGCCGGCGCGGGCTCGGGCTCGCGCCGCGCCGCGCCCGCGCGCCCGCCGCCGCGCCGCGAGGCCGGCTGCGGCCGGCGCAGCTCGCCGCCGCCGCCGGCTCGGGAGGGGGGCGCGGCGCGGGGCCACCGGGGCGGCCGCTCCCGCGGCGCTCCTTTGCCGCTCTGGCGTCATCAAGTCACTGCATGATGTCAACAGCCTGGACGGAGAGAATGGAGAGAGGGAGAGAGTGAGGAAAGGGGAAGCGGTGCTCCAGCCCTAGTCGAGCTAGAGCAGAACTCCAACCGCCGCGAGCGCGAGCCCGAGCGCGGCAGGCGGCGGCGGCGACCCGCGGCGACCCGCGGCGGCGGCGGCGGCAACGGCGACGGCGCGATGGCGACGCTGTACGAGCAGCGGCGGCTGGCGCAGATTGCGGACAACGAGCGGCTGCTGTCGGACCTCGGGTTCGTGGTGCCGGACGAGGCGGCCGCGCGCGTGCAGCAGGAGCTGCAGAAGCAGAGGCAGAGGCAGAGGCAGCAGCAGCAGCAGCAGCAGCAGCGAGTCAAGACGGCGCGGAAGCGCTCGCGCGAGCTGCCGGCGCGCACCGTCAAGGACCAGGCGCTGGCCAGGCGGCTGTCGCGGCGCCAGCGCGGACAGGACCCCGGCGAGGCGGAGAAGGACGCCGCAGCCCGCGCGGCCGGCCCGGCCGACGAGGACGCGCGCTCCGCGGACGAGCAGGCCGACGGCGGCGCCGCCGAGGCCGAGGCCCTGGTCGCGCGCTGGAAGGCCAAGGTCGACCTCGCCGACGCCGCCCCGCTCGCCAGTGACAAGGACGGCCTGCGCAGGCTCTTCCTCGTGCCGACCGGCCGCGTGGGCATCAATGACCACACGCTGGACGACCCGGTGGCAGAGGTGGACAACCAGCACCTCTGGGGCTTTTGCGAGGGCCTGCTCACGCGCATCTTCACGCAGATTCGCCCCGGCGACATCCTGCTCATGACCAGCTCCGGCTGTGGCGCCTTCAACCGCATCGCACGCGTCAGGGAGACGCGCATCGTCACCAAGGCCGACGCCGACCGCTTCTGGTCGCGCCTCAGCTTCTCCATGGGCGGCACCACGAGGAGCAACGTCGGTTTCCCGCTGCTCACGCCGCTCGACGCGCCGCTCGCCATCGACTGGGACAAGGACGAGGTCATGCGCCTGCTCGGCTACAAGGACCACCTTCAGTCCTCCCGCTGGATCCGCCCCGAGAAGCTCGCCTCTGCCAACGGTCGCCTCGTGCTGCAGCGCTGCCTCGACGCGCTCGGCCTGGAGCCCGGCCTCACCGCCGACGAGACCGCCAAGGCCGCGGCTTGCCCCATTATTGCCAACGGCAAGGACGCCACCAAGTCAGAGCCGGCCAGTGCGGCGGGAGCGACGGCGGAAGCAAACAGCGAGGAGCTCAGCGACGAGGAGCACGAGGAGGGCGTGAAGGAGGAAGCCGAGCCCAAGTCTAGCAAGACCAGGACGGCAAGCAAGCGCAAGAACACGCCGGCGACCAAGCCGGCAAGCAAGCCGGCAGCTAAGCCCAAGACCAAATCTGAGCCCGAGCGGGGCCGCAAACGCAAGGCGGCTCGCAAGCAGCCCGACACCCAGACGATCAACGACGAGGGCAACGACGACAACGGCGAGAGCGCTCGCAGCACGCGCCGTTCTACGCGTGCCCGCCGCTAGTAGCTCGTACCAGTGCGTTTCCACCCACCATGACAGGCAAGTAGACTTTGATGCAGGTGTAGAAATACCAACCACAAGATTCTCCATTCTCTTTCCTTCTTTCCCGGCTGGCTTCGTATCTGCGAGCCATGCCTCGCCTGCCTTCGCCTTGCTCGTCCCCGTTCCGGCCGCCCCCCCCCCCCCGCCTCCAAGGCGTGTTCCTGCGCCGTAGCCGAGGGGGTGGTACCTCAGCTCGACCTCGGCGCGAGTCGTGTGCTGCTTGTACTTCTGCACGCGCGACAGCCAGCCTCGGCAAGCAAGCTCGCGAGCTCGGATCGATCTCGGTTAGCGTCTTCCAAGCATACCTTCATCGAGCCTCACTGAGCTGGCTTGCAGACAGCAAGCTTGGAGCCGAGGAAGCCGCTGGAAGCGCAGCGTCGCGGCTTGTGCCTCGCTGCGGCCGCGACCAGAACCTCATCAACAATCGTCGTTGCGGTCATGGCATCCTTCCGCTCTCTCGCGCTGCGCGCCGGCGGCGTGGCGGCGGCGGGGCTGGCGTGGGGCCTGCCGGCTGTGGCGCAGGGCGAGGCCTCCGTGCTGCAGCCCGCGGACGGCTTCAAGCTTGTCCAGGTGTGCGTGGTTCATCGCCACGGTGCTCGCACGCCGTATAGTACGTGTTGAGCTCCAAACAGGAGAACGCTTGCCGCGGCGCGGCGCGGCGCGACGCGCGACGTGCGGACGGCCCGACGGCTGTGGCCGACCGATGGATTGACTGACTGACCAACTCGCTGTCATGGCGGGTGCCTTTCGCAGGCGTGCGCAAGGATGACGATCCTAGCGTCGTGACGTGGGACGCCGCCGAGGTGCTCGAGTACGTGACGATCAAGCGACGCCTGCGCTCAGCGACGCTGCGCGCAGAAAAGGGACATAGGTCAAGCAAGGTCTGACGATCGCTCGCTTTCCACAGCAAGGAGAAGCTGAATCTGGCGGCCATCAAGGTGCTGCGGCGCCACGAGGAGACCGGGCAGACCACGGAGATGCCACAGGACGAGTGGACGCACATCGACCGAGGCGAGCACGAGAAGAAGGGCTCGCTCAAGGTGCGTTTTCCCGTCGTGAGAGGGGCTCGCTTGTCCGGTCGCGCGCGCGTGCAAATGGGAACTAACGGCCCACGCCGTCCTCGCTTCGTTTTTGCGCGCCACAGGGCGGCGCACTGCCGGCTCGGCTCACGGTGGTGGGCATGCAGCAGGCGATCGAGTTGGGCGGGCGGCTGCGCGAGCGGTACGTGGACTCCGGGTTTCTGGACAATGATTGGTCGGAGGTGAAGAAGCACGCGTACGTGCGGTCGACCGCGACGGAGCGCACGATCGAGACGGCGCAGGGCGTGCTGTCCGGCATGTTCCCGAGCCAGATCACCGACAAGAACCCGGCGACGATCGTGATCCGCGACGAGACCGAGGACGAGTGGGGCACGCCCAACTTCAGCGGGTGGTGCCCGCGGTTGCTGTCGTTCTGGAAGCAGGGCGTGAAGCAGCTCGCCACGGACTACACGAAGGAGCAGGCCAAGCTGCTCAAGGAGCTGCAGGAAAAGGTCGACATGGACGTGCCCAAGAAGCTGGGCGCCTTCATGCTCTCGCTGTACCGAGATGAGCTCTTCGCGCGCGACGCCCACGACAAGGAGATGCCGGCCGGCGCCGAGACCGTGCGCGACCTGCTGGAGCGCCTGCAGCGCCTTGACGCGGACCGCGTGCGCTCCATGTTCGCTGGTGGCGTCGCCGCGCTGCGCGACGAGTCCACGCGCCTCAACGCTGGGCGCATGTTTGTGCGCATCATCCAGAGTCTCGAGCAGCACCCGGACGACGCGCACCGCCTTGTCGTACACTCGGGTCACGACTGGACCATCATCATGCTGCTCATGGGCCTCGATCCGGAGGGCACCGACAGCCGCACGCGCGACTGGCCGCGATTCTGCTGCGACCTTGTTTTCGAGCGCTACGAGAGTACCGGTTCTGACGGCGAGTACGTGCGCATCGTGCTCAACGGCGAGCCGCTGAAGCTCCACCACCTCACCAGCCATCCGGACAATGACACGCTCTACACCATGAAGAGCTTGCGCGACGCGCTCGAGCCCTTTTTGCTTGCCGAGCACGAGATCGAGAAGGCTTGCGAGCTCGAGCCGACCGAGGTTCTCTCCGCCGCCGCCAAGACCGTCAAGTCCAAGCTCCCGTTTTAGCTCGTTTTCCTTAGCATTCCTCATCAAGTTTTACCATTCTTCATCGGCGGCTGCACGCCCCCCCACACACACAAAAAGGTGCCAGTGGGATGATGGGCGTCGCCTACCTTCTTCCCAGGCCGAACGACGCCAGCCCTGCCCTCGCCAAGTTCTCAAAGAAAACAGCACTGCTCACCAAGGTATACATTTCTTCACATCGGGCCTCACTGACTGTTTTAGAAGCAGCAATTGCAGTCGAACGGGCAGTCTGCTGTGTCGCCTCCCTGGTTGATGCGCAGGTCCTCCTCCTTGTACACCGGGAAGCCCGTCTCCGGGTCAATGCGCACCGGCGTCGGGTCGCCCATGTTGAACTTGGTCTTGCCCGCCTTCTTCGCCTCCTCCTTGCGCCGCTTCTTGCGCTCCTTGCGCTCCTCCGCCTCCTTTGCGGCGGCCTCCTCCTCCTCCTTCTCCCGCTGCGACTTCATCTCGCGCACCTTCTTGCCTGCGTCCGCGAAGAGCTCGTCCAGCTCGCCCAGGCCACTCTTCCTCTTCGTCGCAGCCGCCTCGGGCTTGGCGAGCTTCTTGCCCGCGGCCGGCGTCCCGCCCTTGGCCTCGCCCTTGGCCGCCGGGGCCTCGGCCACCTCCTCGCGCGAGCGCTTGCGGCCCATGCTGGGCTCCAGGCCAGCGGCCCCTCGCCGCGGCCGGGCAGCGGCTCGTCCTCCTCGGCGTGCTTGGCCAGCAGCTCCAGCTCCAGCTCCAGCTCCAGCTCCAGCTCCAGCTCCAGCTCCAGCTCC
>JABLUY010000342.1:0-30298 GCA_013306675.1 Thraustochytrium sp. TN22 | reverse complement strand
GCCCAAAGCATACACAAGGACGCGGGCAGCGACGGCGGCGAGGACGAGGCGGACATGGGCAATGGCGAGGGCGAGATCAGGTCGAGCTCGTCGGACGAGGACGAGGACGACGGCGACCCGGACTTGAACGACGACCACGTGCCTGCCCAAAGCATACACAAGGACGCGGGCAGCGACGGCGGCGAGGACGAGGCGGACATGGGCAATGGCGAGGGCGAGATCAGGTCGAGCTCGTCGGACGAGGACGAGGACGACGGCGACCCGGACTTGAACGACGACCACGTGCCTGCCCAAAGCATACACAAGGACGCGGGCAGCGACGGCGGCGAGGACGAGGCGGACAAGGGCAATGGCGAGGGCGAGACCAGGTCGAGTTCGTCGGACGAGGACGAGGACGACGGCAACCCGGACTTGAGCGACGACCACGTGCCTGCTTAAAGCATACACAAGGACGCGGGCAGCGGCGACGGCGAGGACGAGGCGGACATGGGCAACGGCGAGGGCGAGACCAGGTCGAGCTCGTCACACCAGCGCGGGGCGGGCTTCGGGGAGGGCTCCAAGCAGAGCCTCGGAGGCGACAAGATTTGCGCAAGGAAAAAGCGGTCGACAAGCTTCAGGCTTCCTTGCCCATGGCGAGTCTGCAAGGTCTTGATCTTTTATTTTTTTACTTAGAGCTTGACGCGGCGGTTGGCAAGGGCGTCGTAATCGGCCTGCGTGAGACGCACGTAGGCGCCGGAGGGCGAGGCGCGCCAGAAGACGATGTCGCCGGCGGCAGCGGCGGCAGCAGGGTCGAAGCCATCCTTGCGGAGGGCGACCTTTTGGTGCTTGAAGGTCTGCGTGGTGGTGGCGGCGCCAAGCTGCACGCGGATGAAGACGGGGCGCGCATAGGAGGGCAGAGCCTTGTCGGCGTGGTCACCAAGCTCACGCATGGCGGCGTCAACGTCGTCGGTGAACTCGGGGCGCAGAACCACGGCCGCCATGCCAAAGCGGCCTTCGGTGTGCGGGACCTGTACGCCGTAGACGTTGGCCTCCTGCAGCACGGGGCTGCCGTTGAGCTGCTGCGCGACCTCCGTCGTGCTGACGTTCTCGCCCTTGCTGCGGAAGGTGTCGCCGACGCGGTCGACGAAGTAGACGAAGCCGTCCTCGGAGACTGCGAGCAGGTCGCCGGAGCGCACATAGGAGATACCGGCGTCTTCGACAAGCTTCTTGCGCGTGGCCTCCGGGTCCGAGTAGCCGACAAACTGGCTCGTCGGATTCTTGGCATCCTGCGGGAAGAGCAGCTCGCCCGGCTCGCCGCGCGCGCAATCGATGAGGTGGCCCTGGGCGTCGCGCTCGAGCTCGTCCGTGTCAATGTTGTAACGCACGAAGCGGGCCTTGAGCGGGTTCTTGCCCAGTTGGCCCACGGTGCCAACGGCGCGCATGTCGCCGCGGTCCAGGTCCTCAAGCAGCACATCGTTGCGGAAGGCGCCATTGCCCTCGGTGGCGCCGTAGAACTCGCGGATGCGGTCGATGCGGAAACGCATCTGGAAGTCAGCCCAGATCTCCTTGCTGAGCCCGTTGCCCGTGGCGAGCTTGAGCGAGTTTTCGCCGTCGTACGGCGTGGGCGGCTGCGCCAGCACGTAGCGGCAGAGCTCGCCAATGTACTGCGCCACGGTTGCCTCGTACTTGCGCACGTCGTCGAGCCAGGTCGAGGCTGAGAAGCGTCGGCGGATGATCTGACACGCGCCGTAGTGGAAGACCATACCCGTGCCAATGGCGCCGGCCGCGCTGTGGTACATGGGCATGCCGGAGGAGTAGATGCGGTCCTGCTCCGACACGAAGCGGCCGTAGCCCGTCGCAAATGCCCACTGCTTCTGGTGCGTCACGTTGACCGCCTTGGGCAGGCCCGTCGTGCCGCTCGTGTAGACGTAGCCGAAGACGTCGCGGAAGCGCACGCCCCCACGCGCCGTGGCGCGGTCCATGCGCGCCGAGGACTGTCGCGCCAGCGTGGCGTCCAGGGACCGCGCGAAGGGCACCGGCCCGCCAGCGGCCACCACCTCGATCGCGTGCTCGCGAACGAGCGTACGGTAGACCTCCTCTACGGACGCGGAAAGCTCGGTGCCGAAGATGACCATGCGGGCGCCGCTGATCTTGATG
This sequence comes from Thraustochytrium sp. TN22, assembly GCA_013306675.1. Lineage (NCBI taxonomy): Eukaryota > Bigyra > Thraustochytrida > Thraustochytriidae > Thraustochytrium > Thraustochytrium sp. TN22. The sequence continues at coordinate 28,162 of JABLUY010000342.1, read as the reverse complement.
GAGTGCACGAGCGGCTGCTTGCGGATGGAGTTGTTGATGAAGGCCACACGTACGCCGATCTTGCACAGGCCGAACCACGTCACCACGTACTCGAGCCTGTTCTCCATGAGCAGCGCCACGCAGTCGCCGACTTGCAGGCCCTCCACCTCACGTGCCCAGCGCGCAACCTGGTTTGCGAGGCCATCCAGCTCCCGAAAGCTCAGCGTGCGCTCCGGATACGACTCGCAGCCCACGTACGTGAGCGCCGGCCGCTCTGGGAACTTGTCCACCGTGTGCTCGAAGAGGTCCGCCGTCGAATACCCATCCTCGCACTGCAGCGCCGCCTGCATGAATTCCCTCGAGTCGGTCCTCGTGATGGCGCTAACCTGCGCGTACGACTTGCCCATGATGTCCTCCAAGTCCGAGTCTAGCTAGCTCCAACCCAAGCTCGCTCTAGTAGCTCTAGCTCTAGCTGCTCAGCGGGTGACTGACTGATTAGCTCTGCGGTTAAGTTAGTTACTCGTAGCGGCGTGCGGGGCGCCCGAGGCTCGCTCGGCTTTGATTCAGGCCAAAGAAGGCTATCGCCGTGCAGCTCGAGCTCGCCTCGGACGTGGAGCTCGAGCTGCGCCTTGAGCTCGAAGGAGCAAAGCCGCAAACCTCGAGACGCGCGGGATCGGCGACGCCGACGCCTGGTGCGCGCGCGCTCACTCACGATGGCCGTCTGGCGAGGCCGCCGGCCGGGCGCGTCGGCGGCAAGCAGACCGGAGTCCGACCGCGAGCGGGCAGGGCGCGCCAGGTCCGCCGGCTACGGCATGGGCGGCATCACCGGCCCGACCGGCCCGAGCGCCTCGGGGCTCGCGCTCGCGGGTGCGCGGGCGCTGGGACTGGCGCTGGCGCTGGCGGTCGTGCTGCTGGCGACGCCTCTCGCGCAGGCCGCGCCTCTGCGCGAGCTGCGCGAGCTGCGCAAGTATGAGCCGCGCAGCGAGCACGCCGTGCAGGTGCAGCGCGGGCGCGCGAGGTTCACGGTGCTGACGCCGCGGCTCGTGCGGCTCGAGCAGCGCGGCGAGGGCCAGGAGGACTTCGACGACCGCGCCAGCCTCGCCGTCGTGCATCGCAATCTGCCGGCGGTGGCCGGCGTCGTGGTGAGCGAGGAGGACGGCGTGTTGCGCGTCGAGACCGAGGCGCTCGAGCTGCGCTTCCGCGTCAACGCGAGCTCCTTCGCGCCCGACACGCTCGAGGTGCGCTTCAAGGGTGGCGGCGAGGGCGGCACGGGTACCGACCGCCTGTGGCGCTTCGGCGACCCGAATGCCGGCCAGCTGCACGGCACGGTGCGCAGCCTGGACATGGTGGGCCCGCTCTCGCTCAGCTGCGCAGGCCCGGCCGGCAGCATGAGGGTTCACGAGGAAGCGCTGCACTGCACGGAGGGCCTCGTGAGCCGCAGCGGGTGGGTCGTGGTCAACGACACAGACACACCGCGCCTGGACCCGACGTCCGGCTGGTGGACCGCGCCCCGGCCAAAGCCCGGCGGTCAGGACCTGTACCTGTTCGCGCACGGGCTGGATTTCGAGGGCGCGCTGCGCGACTTTGTGGCGGTGGCCGGCGCGCCGGCCATGGTGCCGCGCGCCATGCTCGGCACGTGGTGGACGCGCTGGTACGACCTCGACGCGCAGGACCTGCGCGAGGTGGCTGCGGGATTCCGCGACCTGGGCGTCCCGCTCGAGGTGCTCGTGCTGGACATGAACTTCCACTCAAAGGAGGCGTGGGGAGGCTACTCGTGGGACCGCGCGCTGTTTCCGGACCCGCGCGCCAGCTTCGGCGCTCTCAAGCGCGAGTTTGGCCTGCGGCTCATGGCGAACCTGCACGACGACAGCGGCGTGGCGCCGCACGAGGACCAGTTCGCGGCGCTGGCGGCCCGCCTCGGGCTGCCGGCGAACTTGTCCGCGACGATCCCGTTCGCCTCGTGCGCCAGCCCGGACTTTGCCTTTGGTCTGGAGGACGTTGTGCTTGATGCGCTGCGTCTCGACGGCGCCGGTCTGGACGCATGGTGGACCGACTGGCAGCAGGGCGGGCGTCGCGGCGGCTGTGAGGGCGGCGCGCACAACCCAACCATTTGGCTGAACCGAATCCGCGCACTGCGGTCGCCGCGGCGCGGACTCGCGCAGCGCGATGTGGTGCTGGGCCGCTGGGGCGGCCTGGGCAATCACCGCTACCCGGTGGGCTTCTCGGGCGACGTGGATGAGCTGTCCTGGTCCCGGCTCGCGTACCAGCCGTACTTTACGGTGACGGCGTCCAACGTCGCGTTCGGGCTATGGAGTCACGACATCACGGGCCCGGTCGCTGACCCCGAGCTCTTCGTGCGCTGGGCGCAGTGGGGTGCGGTCTCGCCGATTGCGCGCTTCCACGAGCGCGGCATGAGCGCCGGCGACTGCGCAGCGGACGTGCTGGCGCCCGAGGCCGCCGGCTCGTGCGCCGTGGGCATGCCGTGGCAGGTCCCGGCGCGCCACTTCGCCGCCGTGCGGGCGGCGCTCACCAACCGCCTGCGCCTGGCGCCCTACCTTTACACGCTGCTACGCACGTACCACGAGACGGGCGTGGGGCCGCTCCGCCCCCTGTATTACCGCTTTCCACGCGAGCCCATGGCGTACGAGGCGTGCGCGCCAGATGGCCGCGGCTCGGCATTTCTGTTGGGCGACGCGCTGCTGGTGGCGCCCGTGGTGCGCGCCGCGAGTCGCGGCACGGGCTTTTTGGCGCCGCGCCCTGTGTGGCTGCCGCCGGGGCGCTGGCTGGAGCTTGGCTCGGGCCGCCGACTGCAGGGGCCGGCGAACGTGACGGTGCTGGCCGACTTGGAGGACGTCCCGACCTTCGTGCGGGCCAACGCCGCGGTGCCCTCGCAAGAAATTCGGCGCGACGGCGTGGTGGGCGGGCTAGGCCGGCCCGGCACGGCCTTCCACGAGCTCGTGCTTTCCATCTTCCTTGACGAGACGCCGGACACGGCAGCCGCGCGAAGGGTGCGGGGCCGCGCGCACGTCTACGACGACGACGGCAACTCACTCGCCTACCTGGATGGCCGCGACGGCGTCTGCTACACGCTTGATTACGTGTATGAAGCAGGCACGCTCAACGCAAGCTTGGCGGCGACCTGTGGACCGTGCGGCGCACCAAGTAGCCTGAGCCGCTGCTCGGCCTTGCGGCCGCCACTGCGCCGAGCCAGTCTGCACTTGCCTGGCACATTCCCTGTGGCGGGGTCATCGACGTTCCGCGGCGCCGACGTGACCTCGATCTTCGAGCTGAACCTCTCGACGTTGACCTTTGAGGCGCCCGTGTCGGTCTCGCTTGCTGGAATACGCCTCGTGGACGCGCCGGTGGAGGGTTTGGTGTCGAGCTGCCGCGCTGCGAAACGGGAATTGGACAAGACCCGCAAGACCCCAGGCGCCACGCGGCCGGGCCCGAGCTACCTTCGACGCTGCGCCTCTTTTGCGGAGGTGCTAGGGTCTGCTGCTGCAGATGCGGCCGCTTTTGAGCGGCACTTGCGCGAGTTGGTGAAGGCAGTCCATCCGAATGCGGTGCTCGAGGTTGCCACCGTGCCGGGCACGCACGGCGAACTGGCGCGGGCTCTCCTGCGACGGCATGCCTCGCTCGCACACGTGACCACGCACGGCAAGCCTGAGGTGACTGCCTGAACTTGCTCAAGTATTACACGGCGAAAGCTTTGCGACCACCATGCTCGAGTACTGCACGGCGGAAGCTTTTCGCGCACGTGAGCACGGCAAGGTGGCGGTATTGCACGGCGAAAGCTTTTCGCGCACGTGAGCACGGCAAGGTGGCGGAACATGCTCGAGTATTGCACAAAAGCTTCTTGTTGTTGTGGTTATCATGACCTCCGAAACGAAAAAAAAAGAAGGAGAGAAGAAGAAGAAGAAGAAGAAGAAGAGGAGAGGAGAACAGAGGAAGAGGAGAGGACAGAGGAGAGGAGAGACAAATAGTGCTTGTGCAGTACGTGGCGAGGCGGCGACAATGCTGTCAGCCCGCATGCATGGATACATGGTCAGAAAGGGAAGGATGTGGGTACGAGAAAGACGGAGGAAGAGAAGGACAACTCGGAGAGGAGCGAGCGAGCCGTGCAGGCGTGCACAGGGGTGCGAGAGATTCCAGGAAGCAAAGGCCGATGGCGGGCCAAGGTAGCGCCTGCTCAGACCGCGGAGGCAGCGTCGTCGATCTCTAGCCTGCCCGCAATAGCGGTGGCAAAGGACATCATGTCGTGCGGGACGTTGATGCCAAGAATGGTGGAGCGGGTGTTGAGGTGCTGCTCCTGAAGGACCTCGTAACCGTGGCGTTCGGCAATGATGGCATGGCGCACGGCGCGCTGTTCCTCCTCGAGGCGATGGATCTCGAGGGCCTCGAGCTGGTCGAGGGACTCGATGATGCGGTCCTCGAGCGCCTGGAGGTGGCGGGTGACAGCCATCTCGCTCATGGGCAGGCGGTGCTCGGCGTCCTTGACGCGGTCGTCGAGGTCTTCAATGTCGACGGCGTGCTTCTTGATGAGTTCCTCAGCGTCCGGATTGGTGAGGTCGTCGAGGCGGCGGTACTGCACGAGGAGCTTGAGGTCGTGCTCGCGCACGCGAGCGGCCTCGAGGGCGGCCTTGGCGTGGTCGACGTCGGCCATGGCGGCGTTGTCGCCCTCGATGATGGCCTCGAGCTGGAGGTCGATGGTCTTTTGCATCCACACGAGCGGGAAAACGACGCTCTCCTCGAGCTGGCGGCGGAACTCGTCGAGCGCCTGCAGGCGGATGCCGTCCATGCGGTAGAGCGTGAGGAGTGCCTTGCGGGTGGTGACCTGCGAGGGCACGGCGACGTCGTGGGAGATGCGGAGTGCGGCCTTGAGAGCGTTCTCCTCAGCCTCGACCTGGCGCATGCGCAGCTTGTAGGCTTCGATGAGGCGGTCCATGTCGGTCTTCACGACGCCAAAGTGGCCGACGACGGCCTCGTAGCCGCTGATGCCGTGCTGGCCGTAGACGGAGGAGAAGCAGCCGGTCTTGCGCATCTCCTCGCGATAGAAGCGCAGAAAGTAGTTGGTCTCCATGAGCAGGAAGATCTCGCGCTTGGCGCGCGCAAAGATGTCCGGCGTGACGGCGCGGTCGCCCTGCTCCTTGAACGCGTCGACGATCTCGGTGCGCACGGGGTCGCTGAGGTTGACCTGGTCTCGGCTGCCCTCGACGACGAACTCGTCGAGGATCTCGCGCGCGAGCCAGCGAATGTCCTTGGGGATGGCGGGCTGGCGCGCCTGCGTGCTCATGCGGCGCAGGCGCTCGACGATGGCGCGCGGCGCGCTGAGGCGCTTGGATGCGCCGCTGGCGCCCGCGTCGGCAGCGCCAGAGCTGTCCGGGGAGGCAGGGCCGTGGGCGTGAGCGCCGGCGAAGGCGTTCATGACGGTGCCGATCTTGGCCTCGAACTCCTCGACCTTTTCGTAGAACTTGAGGTTTTCGGCACCGTGGCGGAAGCTGCAGAACTGCGCGAAGTGGCGGCGGTGCACGGGCGAGAGCAGGACGCCCTCGAGCGTCTCGGGACACTTGCCCGAGGTGGAGGGCGCCGCGACGGACCGCGAGATGCTGAGCAGGTTGCTGGTGGAGTGCATGCGCGTCTCCCAGAGCCAGAGGTCCTTGATGGCGCGCTGCATGGCCTGGAACCACTGGCCGGCCGTGAGCTTGATCTCCGCCGCCGTGCCCTTGTCGAGCGGCCGGATCAGGTACGACCTGCCCGGGATGACGATGCGAATCTCGTTGTTGGCCTGCAGCGTAATCTCCGAGGTGTCGGTGAGCACGATGTGCCCGCGCATCCACTGCTGGTTGATCTCCTCCGCCCACAGGCTCCTGGAGTGCGGCCTGTGGTGCTCCTCATCGTCGTCCCTCTCAAAGGCCGGCTTGCGCGAGCAGAAGAAGAGCAGCGCCCTCGGCGCCGTGCCCTCGCTCCTGTCCGCGGGCCTGGTCGTCAGCACGAAGTACCTCTTTCGCTCCTGCCGCCTCAGCAGCAGCGCCTCCAGCCTGCTCCCGCTCGGCGTGAACGCCGCCGGCATGCCGTCCAGCCCGTCGCCCTCGCCGCTCTCCCCGAGCGCGTCCAGCTCGTCGTCCACGCCTGCGCGCCTCTTGAGCAGCCACCCCTCCATCTGCACCACCTCCCCGCGCCGCAGCCGGATCACGGGCTCCATGGCGCCGCGCCTCTGCCGCCGCCGCCGCCTCGCCCGCCGCCGCCGCCGCCGCCGCCGCCGCCGCGCCGCGCCGCGCCGCGCTCGTCGGGCGCGCGCTTTGCCGGACTGCCTCCAGACTCGCCTCCGACTCGCTCGCGAGTGAGTGAGTGATTCGATGCTGCGCGCGCACGTGCCGCGCGCCGCCCCGCAGCCTGCCCGCCCGCCTGCCCGCCTGCCTGCCTGCCTTTTCCGCGCGCCGCGCGCGCCGCCGCAGCTCCTGCGCGGCCGGAGCCGTCTGTGCAGCGCCGCGTTGCGCGTTGCGCCGAGCGCGCGAGCGCGCGGGCGGCGGGCGGCGGCGGAGAGCGAGGAGAGCCCGGACCCCGCCGCTAACTAGTCCACCACAGCCTGCCTGCCTGCCTGAGAGCGAGGGCGCTGCAGCCTGCCTGTGGTGCACAGGCCAGTCAGACTGCTCAAACTTGCCTAATCACGCTTGCCAAGGCTGCGCGCGACGCTTGGAGCGCGTGCGCGCGCCGCGGCCTCGGCGGGCCAGCGCGCGTGGCGTGCGTGCGTGGCCGTGCGTGCGTGGGAGAAGGGTGGCTCCGGCTCGACTCGGCCTGCGACGCGGCGCGGCGCGACGCGCCGGCGAGGCGAGGCGAGGCTTCCGGGGAAGGAAGGAAGGAGCGTGGCGGCGACGTGGCCAGGCCAGCGCAGCGTGTCTGAGCCGGCCGTAGCCGGCGCGGCCATGGCTGGCTACGGCTAGGACCCAAGGGCCTACCAGTAGCAGTAACTTAGGTTAGAGCATGTACCTCCGGCGGCACGCTGGCATGCCACTGTGCACCACGAGACAATACGAGGCTGTGTGGCGAGCGGACTCGGAGGAGGAAGCAGGGAGGAGGAGCGGGCTGCGAGGGTGTGCGGCGGCGCGTGGCAGCGGCCGTGGCGCTTGCGTCGGGGGCGTGCTGGCTGTCGACGTGGGCGGTGACCGCCTCCAACCAAGTGATGATTCTGAAGCATAGCATCCGAGACGCACCAACGTGCCTAGCTTGGGCCTTGGCCTAGGCCTAAGGAGCTCTGGCCTCAGGCTGACCCCCGTGCCACGAGCCGGCCAAGAATCGGAGGAGCCTCCTCCTGGCAGCCCATCTATGCACACGAGGACCGGGAGGTCCGGGGGGTCCGCCGGCTTGCGTCTTGGACGCTGGCCGATCCAAATCGGACGGTAGCGATCAGGGCCGCGCCACCACCGCGACCGACAGAATCATGTGCAGGGAGGAATTGAGAGCGTCCGTGCAGCGTCCGTCACCGTGTGGCGGCCCCAGGAGACCGCGAGCGGGCCCGAATTCGCTCCCCGATCAGGTTCCGCACTTTCTCTCGCTCACTTCGGCAACTTTGTCACAGCGTCGGCAAAGATAGGGACGCGGTGTTGATGTTAGGGAGTGCTTCGTCACTGAAAGAGAACACGGCGCCCTCAAGCAAGCTCCATGTCGTCGCAGATGTGAGGCACATCTCGAGGAAAGGTCTGGCTTTGACCCTATCGCTCGCGCATTTCGCTTCGCGTTCTCTCCTATCTCTCTCTCTCTTTCTCTCTCTGAGAGCAAGTCTCACACTTGCCCATCCATCGTCAACTCTGTTGGGTTTCGTGGTCGCGGTCCAGTTGCTCTCATTGTCATTCCAATGTGCAATGTGCAATGCAACGACAAACTAATTACTCGGTCTCGTCAAGGTAGTCGCGGACCTCGGCGGGCGTCAGGACGCGGAACTTGCGGGAGGCGTCGATGATGCCAATCTCAACGTTGTGCTCGGTCATCTCGCCCTCAAAGCCCTCGCGCATGGTAAGGAGGGCGGTGTGAATGGCGTCCTCAAGCTCCATGTCGTCGCTGAAGCGCTTCTCGAGAAAGGTCTTGGCGTTGACAAAGTCCTGGCCAATGGCCGTGGCCTTCCAGCCGAAAAAGGCGCCCGAGGGGTCGGCCTGGTACAGCGCCGGGCCCTCGTCATCGAAGCCGGCGATGAGGAGCGAGACGCCAAAGGGGCGCACGCCACCCTGCTGCGTGTACTCCTGCATGATCTGCGCGGTCATGCGCGTGAGCTGCTCGGTGGGCACCGGGTCGAGGTATTGCCTAAAGTACGCCTGGGCCTGCTTGCGCGCACGCTTGAGCAGCAGCCGAAAGTCGGGGCCCATGCCGGCGTACACCATGCCGATGCTGTCCGTGACGTTGTTCACCTTGTGGTAGTCATCCAGGTCCACGAGCGGCGCCACCTTCTTGGACGTGGCCAGCACGACGCCGTTCGTCGCGCAAATGCCCAGCGAGGTCTTGCCGCGCTTGTTCACCGCGTTGAGCGCATGCTCGATCTGCAGCAGCTTGCCGGACGGGCTGAACGTCGTCAAGCTAAACGAATACGCGCCGTCGCCCATCTTGCCCGCGCGCCTCGCTCAACAGCTCCAGCTCCAGCTCCTCGCAACCGTCGCTCGCGGCCGTCGCCGCCGCCGGGGCCCTTCGGACGCTGGACGCCCGCCCGAGCGTGCGACGCGGCGCTCTCGAGCGCGGGCCTGCCGCCGCTGCCGCCCTCCCTCCCGCCGCCGCGCGCGCAACCTGCCGCGGGGCGTAGGAGATCGCGATCGATCGCTGATTGATTCATCGCCCCGAGTTGCGCGCTTCTCTCGCCTTCGCTGACGCGGTACCCAAATCTGGGACCAAGCCGCGTTCCCGCGTTCGCGCACGTGCCCGGGTCGCGCACATCGATGCACACCCGCCGCGCCCGCGATCAGGGCCGATCAGGGGGGGGATCTGGCAGCGAGACGAAGTTGATCCCATCTCCATCTCCATCTCCGTCCGCGGCGGGTCTGCCACCTCTGCCTGCGCCGCCGCAGAGGAGCAGTCGCTCGAACCCCGCCCCGGCCGTCCACATTCGTCGGCCAGGCGAGCAGGCGAGCAGGCGAGCGAGCGAGTGATGAGCGCGGGCGCCGACGCAGGGCGGGCGCCGCTCGCGAGGGCGGTAAGCGCGAGGAGTACGGCCGTCGTGGACCGCCTCGGCGAGCTGGATGCCGACCTAGGCCAGCACGAGGAGCGCTTCAAGGCGCTTGTACTGCGCGCCGCGGAGGGCCCCGGCGTGGATGAGGTGCGCAGGATCCAGGATGAACTCGCGCTCATGAATGGCAAGGTCGACGAGATTCAGATGAAGGGCATCGACTCCGTGCAGGTCGTGGAGCTCGTGTCCGGCCAGGAGCAGGCGCGCGCCAAGCGCAAGGAACTCAACAAGCGCGCCACTCTGCTCAGCGAGCGCATCAAGCAGCTCCACGGCGCCATCGTCGCCCATCTGCAGGAGGTCGGCGGTGCCGCCATTTAGCTGGGGCGGGGTGAAGGGGGAAAAGCATCACACCACGCACACGCCGCAATCAAGGCTTACTCGCTTAGCAAGCTAGGCTAGCTAGCAAGCTAGCTCAGAGTACGATCCAGGGACGATATGTGACGCTGCGGACGGCGTCGCCACGGGAGATGCGACTCAAGACCATTACGCAGCTGACACCATCCCTGGCCCGCCGCCCTTCGTACTCCTCCTCTTTTTTTTTCCTTCTGCAGTCACAGGCCAACAACTTCTTCTGATATGAGGCAAGACTAAGATTTGTGGGGGCGACGCGGAGGCCCGCGTCCTGGGTGGGGGGTGAGATGCAAAGCATGCGCTCCTGTGAAAGGCGTCAGCGCACCCCTCCCCGCCTTCTCCGACCTCTCCAATCATCTTTGCAGTCACAGATCAAGCTTGAAACACATACAATCCTTTACGAACTGTTCCCTTGTGAGGAGGAGGCAAGGCTGGCTGCGCCTCGCTCCGCACATCATGGTCAATTCCTCCCTCCAAGCTCTATCAGTGCACGTACATGCCGATCACCACGACGCAGCACCAGAGGGACTCCTGTCATAGGAGGTCTGTTAGCTTCTCGTTCCCTGCCTCACTTTCTCCCGCGCGCCCCCCCCCCCATTCACGTACCGACTGAAAGTTGATCTCCGCCGCGCTATCCAGCGTGGACTCCCACAGGCAGTGCGAGACAACGCGCACAGTCTGACCACGGTTCTCACCCAGGTTCGTCTGCACGATGACCTTGTACCGCGACAGGCCGAGTTCGCGGATTTTCTCCATGACCAGGTTCGTCACGGTCTGCGAGACGTCCGTGTTCACATCCTTGTCCTCGCTCCAGCGTTTGCCCTTGAGAAACTCGCGCACCACCGGCGCGCACAGCTCTTCCACGGAGTTCTTCGTGAACCGCCCGTCCAACACCGGGTCGGTCTCGTACGTGGGCTGGAGGATGCGGATGACCCGCGTCCCAGCTCCGCCGTCCTCCATCTCGACGATGCCGCGCGCCCCGCGCCGCGCCTCGCCTCGCCGCTGCCTCGCACAAAGGCAGAGGGGTAGTCGAAGCACACGAGAGGGCGGCCTGCTTGCGACGGCCCGCGTCCGCCGTCTCGCCGCGCGCGCGCGTCGCCGCCCGCCTCGGTCTCGCGCTGCTTTGCCCGCGCGCCGCGCTTGGCCATGGATGGGACGACCGTTGAGCCGAGGCGACGCCCGTCAAGGGTCCCGCTTGTTGTGGTTGCTCGATCATCATCAGAGAAAGTCATCAGGGGAAAGGGCTGGACCACCTTTGCTCTTGCGCGCACCATGGCGTTCATCAGCGAGCGAGCGAGCGAGCACGGCATCCGAGGAAAAGCCGCTGGTAGTACGCTTCATGGAAAGCATAGGAAAGAAATTGGAACGATGCCACGGCAAACGAGACACATCTTGCCTCCACCAGCAAGACAGGACTCGCGACCTTTGCGCAGCGTGGCGTGTGCGTGTGGCGCCGTGCGTGCCGAAAGCAACAACAACAACAACAACAACAACAACAACAATGTCTGTCAGTCTGGTGAGAGCCAGATCAGCCAATGCGCTCGAGAAGCCGCGCAAGGTTGTTCTCGCGGCGGAGCGTCGTTGAAAAGTCGACAGGCTGCAAAGCGCCGAGCTTGAGCTTGAGCGGGCCAGTCCAGCTGGCCGGGTCGAGCATGCGGCGCTCGAGCACGACAGGGATGATGTTGCGCGAGCCGCGCACCACGCAGGCGAGCCGAAAGGCCTCATTGGAGTAGTGGTCGTCGAGCTGGTGCTCGTCGGGCTGGCCCTCGGTCTGGGCGGCCGCCACAACAGCATCTGCGGCGGCCTGCAGGCTCTGCATATAGCGCTGGGTGATGAAGACGAGAACCTTGCGCGAGGCTTGCACGGCGGCCAGGACCTCGTCGAAGGCAGTGGCCGGGTCGAGGCGGTCGCGGTCAAACCAGACGGTCTTGCCGGCAGTGCGAAGCGCGGTTTCGGCAAGGCCGACGACCTCGTGCACGGCGTCGTCCTCATACCAATCGTGTGCGAGGAAGGCGTCGTACTCGAACCTGCCAGCGCCGCCCGTGGCGCGGCGCAGCGACTGGGAGACCTGCGAGACTCGGCGCGAAACGCGCTCGCGCAGCATGGACATGCGACTCCCGGTGCCGCCCCTGGCGCGCTCGAGAATGATACGGCGGCGGATCGGATTCGTGACGCCGACGACCTCGAGGTCCTCGTCCGAGAGCGCCGTGACCTGCTCCATGCGCAAGATGTCGGCGTCGTAAAACGCCAGTGTGATGGAGCGCGGCATCTTGAGCACCTCGAGCAGCATGCGCGCGACCTCGGAGCCCATGACAAAGTCAAGGAAGGCGGAGGCGTCCTCGCGGCCGGCCTGCTGCGCGAAGGCCAGTGCGTCGTGGCCCTCCCTGTTGGTAACATGCGGGTCGGCGCCGCCGGCCCAGAGCAGCTTGACGATTTGCAGCAGGCCCTCCGTCGTGCAGTGCTCGTTGATGGGCCTTTGGCACGCGAGCATGAGCGCCGTAGAGCCGTAGGCGTGCTGCAGGTCGAGCATGGCGCCGCGGTCCACGAGGTGGCCCACGGTCTCGGGCTGGTCGTACTGGCTCGCCAGCATGACTGCCGTGTACCCGAGCACGTCGCGCAGGTTCACCTTGGCGCCGCGCTGGATGAGCGTGCGTGCGATTCCCGGCTGCCCGTAGCGGCACGCAATCATGAGCGCCGTCCTCCCCGTCTCCTCCTGCGCGTCCAGGTCCGCGCCGCGCTCGATGAGCCACTGCGCGATTCCCGGTCGCCCTCCCGAGTCCGTATGAATAGCGAACATGAGGGGCGTGCGCTGGAGCCGCACGAGCCTCGCGTTCAGCTTGGCTGGGTTTTTCTGCACTGCGCGCTGTACCCCCTCCGCGTCCCCGTTCTCAATCAGCTCTTCCATGCCCGGGCTCGGCGGCATCTTGCTCTCCTGCTGCGCGCCGCGGCCGGTCTTCTCCTGTCGCCGCGCTGCTTCTCGGTGGCCGCCAGCTCCACGTCGCCCGAGGCCCCGCGCGCGCCGCCCTGCCTGCCTGCCTGCCTGCCTGCCTGCCTGCCTGCCTGCCTGCCTGCGAGCCCGTGGGCCGGCCGGCCGGACCCAGTCAGCCTTCGAGCGGCCTCGGCCAGGCCGCGCCGCCGCGCCGCCGACCGACCGAGCGCCGCCGCCGCGCCGCCGCGCCGCCGCTGCCGCCACGCGCGAGCCCGTCTGCCGGCCGCCTCGCAGACGGTCGCACAGCTCGCGCTGCACGCGCCGCTCTCTGCTCGAACCTTGCCTGTAATTAACGCGTCGCGTGGCCGCGACTTTGCTCTCGAGAGCCACTCACTGTCGCCATGTAGGCTAAGAGCAACTTGCAATTGACCATGGTGCCCATGAAAGCAACTTCATACGCACGCACACCGTGTGCGCCGCTACGTGCAACACTGCAGCGGACTTGGGACAAGGGGATCGAGGGCGATCGAGGCGATCGAGGCGACAGAGAGTGATCCGGACTCACGGCCTCTGGCTAGCTAGTGCCTTTACCAAGAGCTCGGGCCGGCGTGGCGACCGTGATTCTCGCCCAGGCCGACGGCTCGGGCTGGGATGGAGGGCCGCGAGGACTCCGACTCCAAAATCGGCCGTGGATGGGAAAGAAGAGGAAGAAGAAGAAGAAGAGCAACTGCTGTGCGGACGCAGCCAGCCGCGCGTCACGGAGCACGTGCCCGCGGCGGCACGCGGCGAGCAAGAAAGCATACCAATGCGATGCGTTCTGGGGTTGTTCATGCTCGAAATTTCTACGCCGACGCTGCAAATATAAAAGTGGGATTGATGTGAGAAGGAGGGCGGAAGAGAAGCAGTAGGACTACAGTGCACATGGTGGGGGCGCATCGGCCTCGCTCTCTCGCTCGGACTCCTTGCTCAGAGACATGACGCGAAAGGGACGCGGGAAAAAGGGGCGGGCTTGAGGTGTTTTCTGCCAAACCCCCCTCACCCAAGTCCGCAGTTCGATTTAGATCCAGGGACGCTCGCGGGCGAGGCGGTCCTCGTAGGCCTTGATGGCGTCCTCCTTCTGGAGGGTGAGGCCGATGTCGTCGAGGCCGTTGAGGAGACAGTGCTTGCGGAAGGGGTCGACGTCGAAGGAGACCTGGGCGCCGCCAGCGCAGGTGATGGTCTGCTTCTCCAGGTCAACGGTGAAGGCCTCGACGTTCTTGGCGGCCTTCATGAGGACGTCGACGTCGGCCTGGGGCAGGACGATGGGGAGGATGCCGTTCTTGAAGCAGTTGTTGAAGAAGATGTCAGAAAAGGAGGTGGAGACGATGCAGCGGAGGCCGAGGTCGAGCAGGCTCCAGGGCGCGTGCTCGCGCGAGGAGCCGCAGCCGAAGTTGTCGCCGGCGACGAGGACCTGGGCGCCGCGGTAGGCATCCTGGTTGAGCACGAAGGAGGGCTCCTCGATGGAGTTGCCGTCCTTGTAGCGGAGCGCGGAGAAGGCGTGCTTGCCGAGGCCAGTACGCTTGATGGTCTTGAGGAAGCGGGCCGGGATGATGATGTCGGTGTCAATGTTGGGGCGCGGGAGCGGGGCGGCGATGACGCTGTCGAGCACGCGAAAGGGCTTCATGCCACCGGCGGCCGGGGCGGCCTGGGCGGCGCTGGTGGAAAAGCCGCGCGAGCGGCCGAGCGCGCGCACGTCGGTGAGGCGGCCGGTGATGGCGGCGGCCGCGGCCATGGCCGGCGAGACCAGGTGGGTGCGGCCACCAACGCCCTGGCGGCCCTCGAAGTTGCGGTTGCTGGTGGAAGCGCAGCGCTCACCGGGCTCGAGCTGGTCGGCGTTCATGCCCAGGCACATGGAGCAGCCCGGCTCGCGCAGGTCGAAGCCGGCCTCACGGAAGATGACGTCGAGGCCCTCGTCCACGGCCATGCGCTTGACGAGGCCGGAGCCCGGGACGATCATGGCGTGCTTGATGTTGTCGGCGACCTTCTTGCCCTTGACGACCTCAGCGACGGCACGCAGGTCCTCGATGCGGCCGTTGGTGCAGGAGCCCACGAAGACCTTGTCCACCTGGATGCCGTCGAGTGGCTGGTTGGCCTCGAGGCCCATGTACTCGAGCGCGCGCTGCATGGCGTTGCGCTTGTCCTCGGTCTCGGCCAGGGCCGGGTCCGGCACCTTGCCGTGGATGGGCGCGACCATCTCCGGGTTGGTGCCCCAGGTGACCTGCGGCGCGATCTCGGTAGCGTCAATGACAACCTCCTTGTCGTAGACCGCGCCCTCGTCCGAGGGCAGCGTGCGCCAGTACGCCACGGCCTTGTCCCAGTTCTCGCCCTTGGGCGCCATGGGCTTGCCCTTGAGGTAGCGGAAGGTGATGTCATCCGGCGCGACCAGGCCGGCGCGCGAGCCCTGCTCAATGCTCATGTTGCAGAGGGTGGCGCGCGCCTCCATGGACAGCTTGCGCACCGCCTCGCCGGCGTACTCTACAACGTGGCCGTTGCCGCCGGCCGTGCCGATGACGCCAATGATGTGAAGAATGAGGTCCTTGGACGTGACGCCCACGGGCAGGTCGCCCTGCACCGAGATGCGCATGCTCTTGGCCTTGCTCTGGATGAGCGTCTGGGTCGCCAGCACGTGCTCCACCTCGCTCGTGCCGATGCCGAAGGCGAGCGAGCCAAAGGCGCCGTGCGTCGACGTGTGCGAGTCACCGCACACCATGGTGCAGCCCGGCAGCGTGAAGCCCTGCTCCAGCGCCACCACGTGCACGATGCCCTGGCGCTTGTCGTTGAGCGCAAAGTACGGCAGGTTGTACCGCTTCGCGTTCTCGTCCAGGGTCTCCACCTGCAGGAGCGACTCTGGCGACTCGCCCAGCTGGCCCTCCAGGCGCTCCTTGCCCGTCGGCACGTTGTGGTCCGGCGTGCACAGCAGGCGCTGCGGGTGGCGGATGGACCGGTTCGCGAGCCGCAGGCCCTCGAAGGCCTGCGGCGACGTCACCTCGTGGATCATCATGCGGTCGATGCCGATCAGGCAGGTCCCATCCTCCTGCCGCTCGATCACGTGGTCGTCCCAGATCTTCTCGAACAGCGTGCGCGGCCGCGCCGTGCCGGAGCTCAGCGCGGCGCAGTACTGCCGCCACGGCGCCGCCGCGCGCGCGGCCGCCGTCGCGCGCGTCAGCGTCGAGCCCACCATCCTGCCTGCCTGCCTGCCTGCCTGCGCTGCTGCTCGCACCGCGCCGCGCGCGAGCCGCTCTGCCGCTCCGCGCAGCCGCCTCCGCCGGCCTGCGCCACACGTTTCTGTTCTGCTGTCAGAGTCGGCTGCGCGTGCCTCTCTGAGTGTGGCACACTGCACTACTGAGCTGCCAGCAACCGCAACAACAAAGTTAAGTTAGGCTAATTAACCTTTTAAAACTGTTTTAACTGAACTGAAAGTGAGTCAGGCACACTGCACTGCCCGGTGGCGAATGGTGGCGACTGGGGCGCTTCGAGCTTGTGCTTGGACGCACCGCACTACGGCGCTTCGAGGGTGCTCCGATCCTTCGCGGCGCAGTGCAGTGCAGCGGAAGCACGGCACGGCACGGACTCGGAGCGAGCGAGCGGAGAGGCGTGCGATCGGTTCACTTGAAGACTTACTTGGTCGTCTTGGTTGTGGCGAGTTACTACTAACTAACTCACTGCACCGCGCGGCCTCGCCACGTCGGAGGTCGTAGCACAGCGCCGACCGTGGGCGTACGCAGGCCGTCGTCGACGGTCGCCTTCCCCGAACCTGGGACGAGTCCCCTGCTTCTTGCCGTGGTGGTGAGTTACGTGCAAGGCCAGCGAGCAGTGGCAGCATCTTGGCAGCCGCCAGCCAGGGGCGTCGACCGCCGCCAGGCACGCGAGCCGAGGAGCAGCGCGCGCAGCGCCACCTCGGTGGTCCGCATCGTGAGCCCTGAGGTCGCCCCGCTCGCGAGCGAGCCTTCAGCGCTCGCTCCGGCGCTCGCCCCCACGGCGCGCCCAGCGCTCGCTCGCCCGCCCTAGCGCTCGCTCGCCCGCCCTAGCGCTCGCTCGCGCGCCCTAGCGCTCGCTCGCCCGGCGCTGATCCTCTGCAACACGACCAACCCGGAGGCGGCGTCAAAGCGCCAAGCCTCTCCTGCGCGCGGCGCGGCGCCGCGGAGAGCATCCCGAGCCCTGCCTCCGGCCCGGCCCGGCGCAGCGCAGCGCAGCGCGGCGCGGCGCGGCGCGGCGCGGCCCGGCGCGGCGAAAAAGGCCGCGACGGACGAAAGGGCCGCGGAGGACGAAAGGGCCATGAGCCTGCGGCTGCCGCCGCTCGCGGAGCCCGTGCGCGGGCGGTCGCGCGACGCCTTCGTGCGCAAGAGCGTGACGGAGCGGCTGCCGGCGATCCTGCGCGACTTGCTGGCCAGGCACGAGAGCGCCGGCGAGGCGGCGCGCGCCAAGATCGAAGCGCTGGCGTCGGAGCTAGAACAGGAGCGGCACCACATCGTCGCCCTGGACGGCTCCGATGGCGGGCCCGACTGGCGCTTCTACATGGAGGCGCGCAACGGCATGAACGCCATGGATGTGGAGTGGTTCTTTCTGGAAAACTACGTCTACCGCCTCGTGCTCTCGTGGCTGGACTACTTCGAGCAGGACGACGCCCAGGACCCCTTCGCGGCGCAAAAGGGCGACGCGCTCGACAAGGCGCTCGCCGGCATCTCCGAGGTCGTTCACCACGGGCCGGATCTGGCCGGCTTTCGCGAGCTTGTGCTCGGCTCGCTCTGGGGCAACCAGGTCGACCTCTCCTTCTCCTCCGGCAAGGTGCAGGAGGCGGCGCTCGACCGCACCATGATCGTGGACGACATCGAGGCCTGCTGGGACGCCATCTTCAAGCCGCTGCTCAAGGAGCGACCTGAGCCCGAGCCGCGCATCATTCTCGTGCTCGACAACTGCGGCGCCGAGCTCGTGCAGGACCTCATGCTCGTCGACTACCTCATGCACGTGCTCCCTGGGCTGCGCGTCACGCTCCACGCCAAGAGCCACCCGGTCTTTGTCAGCGACGCCCTCGTGGCCGACGTGCATACCCACGTGGAGCGTATGAGCGAGCACGAGGCGCTCGCCCACGTGGGCAAGCGCCTCGCCAAGGCGCTCTCCAGCGGCCACCTCAGCGTTTTCGCGCACGACTTTTACACCTCCCCGCTCGCCTTTTGGCAGGTCCCTGGCGGCCTGCACTCCACCTACAACGACGCGTTGCTCACCATTACCAAGGGCGACGCCAACTACCGCCGCCTGCTCGGCGACCGCTTCTGGCCCAACACGTTGCCCTTTGACACCTTGTTGCGCTACTGGGGCACGGGTGCCCTCCTCGCCATTCGCACGTGCAAATCGCCGCCCATCGTCGGCGTCTCACCTGACCGCCTCGCACAGGGCATGCCTTCGCCTGACTGGGCCGTCAATGGTAAGACCGGCCAAGTCTCCTTTCGGTGTGGCGATGGTGTCCTCGTTGAGCAGACCTCGGCCATGTGACCAACTTGAAAGTGCAGTGCAGAGAACGAAAGAGTGAGTGAAGGGGGAGGGGGGGGAGACACTCCGAGACAGACAGACAGACAGACAGACCGAGAGAGAGAAAGACAGGGACAGAGACAGAGAAAGAGAGAGGGAGAAAAGGGAGATTGTGACATGAGGAGCGAGAATGAGCGCAGGGACAGAGGCAGCAGCAGGCCTGGAATAGGCAAGTAGGCCTTTTGCTATGCACTCACCCATTTATTCGCTCGTCCGTCCGTCATTTGTATTCTCAAACGAAACACTGGTCTCTTTTCTGCCGAGATCACGCTGGCGTACCTGATGGGAACCACACGTATCGCTTGATGGGTTTATTACAAGGGCTGGCTACGAGCGAGGTGCTCGAGTAGGCGGTGCAACGCGAGGCGCGCGTCTGACGCGCCCATATGTCCGAGAAAGGCTGCCTGGTCCTCGGCCTGCGCCGCGTTCGGGTACACCGGGCGCCAGCCAGTGGCAGCAACAGCATTGTGGCGGCGTTCGCGCCAAAAGTTGACCAGGTAGGACCAGTGGCCAGGCTCAAGCGCGGCGAGGAGGTTGTCGGCGCCGGAGAGCGATTGAAGCGCATCCCGAATCTCGCCGGCCACGGGCCGGTCGTCGAGACCACCCAGCACCAGGGAGGCCACGTCGTGCAACATGGACACTTTGGACGCCGAGTAGCCGTCCGAGGCGTCGCCTGAGAGCTTGAGACTGGGCTGGCCGTTGACCTCGATGACGCGCGGCACCATGCGGCTGTCGACGATAAGGTCAACGCCGAGCATCTGAAAGCAGTGCGGGCATGTGAAGGCCGGGTTCTCGCGAGCGTAGCGGCTCCAGGCCTGCTCCGCCGCCAAGAAGACCACTCCGAGCGCACGCTGGATGCGTCCATACAGTTGGTCGTAGAGGCCCTCCTGCTGCTCCTCAAAATAGTCGCGCAGATCCTCAAAGGACCAGGTCACCGCCGTGAGGTTGGCGGCGGCGCGCCTGCCACCCGCATACTTGTTGACCGCGGTGTTCGTCAGGAACTGCGTGCGCTTGCCACCGCGGCGCGCGTCCGCGTTGTAGGGCGTCGTGGCGAAGCGAATGATACCGCGCGAGTGCACGTAAGCGCGCATCGGCACGGTGCTGGTCACCATGACGAAGGAGCGAATGTCCCACTTGCGCCCATCAATCAGAAACGGGTCGGGCAGGTACGGCTGCACCACGTGCGGCACAGCGCGGATGCGCGCGAGACCTCGCTCCGAGTCGACCACCGAGATGCCCTTGCCGCCGCCTAGATTGAGCGGCTTCACGATGAAGTGCGTCTCCGGGTGCGCCAGCGCGAAGACATCCGCGGCTGGCCACTCTTTCGGGAGCACCCAGCAGTCGAAGACCGCGTCCCCAAAGGACGTGCCGGAAACGTTGGCCGCCTTCATCGTGGCGCAGAAGCTGCCCTTGCCCCAGATGGTCTCGCGCAGGCCCGGCAGTCGGTTCACGCGCTGGTGCGGCTTGATGAGCTCGAGCGCGCCCGGCGCGAAGCACTGGTCGTGAATGGTCAAGCACAGCATCACGGCGTCCTCGTTGGCCGCGACGAGGGCCGTGGAGAGGCTGCCCTCGCGCGCTGCACGCCTCGCCAGCCACCCTTGCTCCGTAAACACGGGCTCAAGGTTTGGCTGGTCCCGGTCCATGTACTTGGTCTTGCCGAAGAAGAACACCGTGCGACCCGCCTGCGTGTTACGAGAGTCCGCCCGCTCCACCTCAACGAGCATGCTCTCCACGGAGTCTTGCTCTGCGAAGGCCTCCTGCAGGACTTCATCCTTGCTCGTCGAGCCACCTCGGGCCGCTGGCCACCTCGCCTCCTCCACCCTTTGGTCCTTTGGGTCCTGCTGACGAAGGCGCTGGCCGTCCTTGTTGAACCCCTGGATCGTCACCACGAAGATGATACTCTCCCGCTCCTCGGCGTTGCGAAGGGTGTCGTCCACGTAGAACCAGAGCGCCGTCGCCAAGGCCCACGCCAGGAGCGCAGCCGACGCGAGCGCCGCATATGCTTTGCGCATGTTGGCTTCCACCGCTGCCAGCAGGCCAGTGCAGTGGGTCTGGAATCTGGATGCCGAATCGCCGACCACCTCTCGCGCGCCTGCCAGCTCAGCTGGGCCGGGGGCGATCGGCTCACTGGCTAGCTAGCTAGCCGTCTGAGTGGACTGGCCCGATCAATGCTTGATCGCTCGCTGCGCCCGCTCCGCAGCCCAGCACGCGGTCCGCTCGTCTCCGTTCTGAAACTGTGGCCGTGGTGGAAGAAATCGGAAGCGCTCCGCTGCAACGCACTGTGGCGCGCGCGACTCGCCGAAGCGAGCTCTTGAGTCTGCTCGAAAGTAGACAGGGCTGCCCAAGGTGGCAGCCAGCACAAGCGTCGCTCAATTCTCTTCCATGCAGTAGACTTGGATGGAGCGTAAACTCGAGGAGCGGCGGATCGCGCACGGCCCTGGCTGCTGCTCTCGCTGATCAGCGGCTGATGGCCAGGCTGCCAGAGCTGATGCTGTTCCAGTGATTGGGGCGTGATGCGCGTGCCACCAACACCAACCGCACTGCAACCGTGTGGATGAGGCAAATTCGCGTGCTGCTCCCCCGTTCAATCAACGCGACCGCCGGGAATGCAATGCGTCGCAAACAAGCCGCAAGCCGCACGCTCAGCTGCGGTACGTCAGACAGTCAGTCACAGGAAGCTCACTTATTCACCAAATGGATGCGCATTCGAAGTGACGCATGAACCTTGACCGCGCGAAGCAGCAGTGTGGGGCGCGTCGGCTTTGCAAGGGGGCACTGCGCATGTTGCTGCGCCCGGCGGAGTGACATCTCAGTCTTAGCTTTGGTAGAGCCTGCGCGACGGCCGCGACGGCGACTCGGCGAGGGCGGCCACGACGCGTAGCGTAGCGCAGCAGTACGATCAGCACGAGAAGGCGCGCTCCTCGGCGTCGCTGCTCTCCGCTTGCTCGACGTCCCCCACTGCGTCGCCCTGGGCGCCTGCTGCTGCTGCTCTCGCGCTCGCTCGTGGTGGAGCCGAGCTGTCCGGCGTGGACGCGCCTGCCCTCATGGCGCAGGGCAAGAAGAAGCGGCGCCCAGGCTGGGCGACGGGCGGGGCGCTGGGGCTGAGTGTCGCTGGCGTGCTGGTGCTGACGTTGTTGACGGGCATCGAAGTCGGCCTTGAGTCGAGTTCGGTGCGGTACGAGGAGGTCCAGGTTGAGCTGACGGTGCTCCTGAAGCGCGCCGAGGACACGGGCTCCACGCCGCGCGAACGTGTTCTGCTCGAGTATGGCCTGGATGGCAGCGAGGACTTCAGCACGCCGCAGGAGTTCCGCGACTTGATCGGGACGCAGTGCACGCCGCTGCGGCATTGTGGCTTCAAGATGGCGCAGGGCTCGTCCATGACCTTGGGCGGCGGCCAATGGGACGATCTGGACGTCTTCCACCCGAGCCCGTGCTGGCTGTACCACGCTTCGGACGCGGCCTCATGGGCACGATTGGCGAGGGCGCTGCCAGATGAGCGACGCGCCATGGTCCTTGTGGACCTTGGCGTCGGGCCCGACGACAGGACATTCCGCCTCGAGGCGCTCCTGGACCAAAAAGTCCTCGCTGGGGTCTCCGTGGCGCACTTGCGCGCAGATCAGGCCCCCGAGACGCTTGTCGATGAGCAACGGCTCGCGCAGCGCATCGCGGCGGCATTCCGCAACGCAGACCAGGACGAGCGCCCCACGCATGCCACGGTGGTCTTCAACGTGCTGCAAACGCCGCACGGCTCAGAGGAGACGGCAAGGTTGCTGCTGCGGCTCGTGGCGGATGTCGAGGCGCGGTCCGTGGACATCCTGTGGGCCATGGCACCGTATGTCGCTGGCACTGCGGGCGAGGCCGCCATGCAAGCCAATGAGGCGATCTTGAACGCCGTGAGCGGCCTCCACCTTGCCGCGGACGCGCCCGCGCTCGTGCGCCGGGACATCACCTGGCAGCCGACCAAGCTGCGCATGCGCGCCTCGCAGGAGGTACCGGCCGCGAGCATCCAGGAGCTCTTCGGTGGCGGCTCCGTGATGGTGCTCAACACGCAGGCCGACGAAGGAGTGCCAGTTCCGGCGCTGCACCTCGGCGCGCGGCGTGCTGCGGCGGGGTGGCTGCCCAACCTGCACCCGGACACGCCCATCTTCGTGGTGGGCGACTCGCGGACCGCCATGACGCGCGTCACCAAGATGCTCAACGATCACAAGTTCACCTCGGTATACATGCTGCGGGGAGGTGTGGCGGCGGCCGGCG
Organism: Thraustochytrium sp. TN22; assembly: GCA_013306675.1. NCBI lineage: Eukaryota > Bigyra > Thraustochytrida > Thraustochytriidae > Thraustochytrium > Thraustochytrium sp. TN22. The sequence continues at coordinate 5,879 of JABLUY010000342.1, read as the reverse complement.
CGCTCGAGGCGCTTGAGGCGCTGCATAGTCGCGGCTCCGTGCTGCGGCCGCCGGCGCGTGTTCGGCACGTCGCGGTCCTCGACATCTTCGCGGCGGGCCTGGCGACGCCACGCGGTCAGGACGTCGCCAAGCGCACGCAAGCCTTCGCCGGGACCGCTGTGCTCAATTACGTGTTCCGGGATGCCATCATGGCCGGTGCTGCGCAGCGGCGCGGCGGCGCGCACCTGTGCGGGGCGCGCGGCGCCTGCTCAGCCTGCACGCCGGTGCCGGGGCGCGTCGCGTCGGAGCGCCTCACGCCGGAGCTCGTCTCGCGCTACCTGCACGCGCAGTCCGTGCCGCAGCTCATCGACCTGGCGCCGGCCGAGCGTATCTGGAGTGGGTCCTGGGCCTCCCTCCTGCGGGACCATGGCGACGTCCCGCTGCGCGTGCGCAGCAACTACACGAGCTCCTCGGCGCGCACCTTTGCGCAGGAGTCGCTTGCCTCCTACTTGAAGGCGACCGGCATCGTGCCGACGCCGGAGGCGTCCGACGGCGGCACGGGCCAGGACACGCTCCCGGTCTACGCGGGCAACAACAAGCTGCCGCCGGAGGCCATGGCGGCCTTCGGCTTTCGCTACCCTCCCTGGGTTCCACGCGACGGCCTACAGCTGCCAGCCATGTGGCTGGGCCCCAGGGACAGTCTGAGCCCGCTCCACGTCGACCACGACAACTTGGGCAACCTCGCCTATCAGCTGCTCGGCGCCAAAGAGTGGCAGCTCTTCCCGCCCGCCGCCAGCGGCCTCATGTACCCACGGCCCGCGCGGGTGGGCTCCATCCTCTGGTCGGACGTCGCAGACCCGAAGGACTTTGCAGGCGTCGCGTCCACCTACCCGGACTTTCGCTGGGCGCTCTGCTCTGCCGTGCCCGTGCTCTTGCGCGAGGGCGAGATGCTCTACAACCCGTACGGCTGGTGGCACGCCGTCTACAATCGCGACGCATCGCTCATGCTCAACTTTTGGCTCAAGACGCCCGAGCAGATTGCCAAGGACGCCCGCCGCCCGCCCAAGCCGCGCGACTCATGGCTCTCCATCCCACCCAACGACTTGAACATGTGAAGAAGAAATTCTTTCAAGAAGAAGGCTTGCCTGCCAGTGCGTTGCGACAGGCTTCGCATCCCGCGTGTGATAACTAGTTGGAGAGAATTCACTGTCTTGTCCTTGCGCAGGTCGCGCGCGCCGTCCGGCGTCATCGTATCTCTACCATCCATTACGCGCTCTCTCTCTCTCTTTCTCTGTCATTAACCCAGGGCTGCCCTCCTCGAGCACCCACAGGCACCTTGACTGTGGAGTTTCGTTCCGCGGCGCCGGAGCAATGGCAGGCAGGCCGGCGTGACTCAGACGGTCTGTCGGCTTGACCAACTACACTCGGCCCGGCCGGGAGGCTGCTGGCAGGCCGGCGTCTGTCGGCTTGACCAAGCTGGTGACTAGCACGCTCGGCCCGGCGGCTGCTGGCATGATGGCTGGCCGACGCGCGGCGTCACTGCAACCAGTGGCTAGCCGCATTCCAGCTCCAAGTCGAGCCGATCGCGGCCGCGGGCTCGTCCAAGTTCCAACCAACCAAGCGCGGCGATCGCTGGGCAGTGACACGGGTCCGATCGACTGCCAGTGTCATCCGGAACAGCTCACAGCTTTGGCCGCTACAGCGTCCACTTGACTCGAGGTGTGGACACTTGCTGGTAGAGACTGCTACTCGGCTCGGTAGTAAGCGTAGTTCTCCTTGGCATCGCACCGCATCGCATCGCGCATCGCATCGCATCGCAACCAAATCACCTTTGCCTCGCCAGGCTCGCCTCGCCCTGCTTGCACCCAGGCGCTTGACGGGGTGCAGCGGCACAAGTTGCCGCAGAACTGCAAGTGGCTCGCGCCCCCGCGCGCCCTGCGAAAGAGGCACGGGGCGCCACGTTGCGCGGTTCACCGGGCAACCGAGCACGTCATCCATTCGGTGCTCTCCGAATTCTCGCCGCCTCGCCTGCGCGTTGCAGCAGCACGCAGCGTCGCTCTCGCGCAGGCCGGAGCTCGCGTCGCCGTGGCGGAGGCCTCGCCTCGCGTCTCGCCGAGGTCGGCGAGCAGAGGCGGCCTGGCCGACGTCGCTGGCCTGGAGATCCTTTATCCCCAAATCGAGTCCAAGCCGCGACCACTGACTCGACTCCACTCCAAGCCGTGCCCAGCCACGCCCGAGCGAGGCGAGGCTGCAGAAGGGCGCGCCGCTGAGCGGCAGGCCGCCGTGCGACGCGACGCGACGGACGCCACGCCACGCGGCGCCATGGAGCGCGCGCAGCCTGAGTCGGCCTCGCAGGAGGAGTCCATGGCACCGATGGGCGCCATGGACACACGCGCGCCCCTGCTCGGTCCGGGGGCCGCACGAGATGGCGCGCGCGCGAGGACCTCGGGCGCGGCGCAGAGCGGGTCGTGGCGCGCGGGCGAGCCGTGCGGGCGCGCGGGCGGCGGCATGGCGTCGCCGCGCGGGCCGGGCGCCAAGGCGCAGCGCCGCTGGCTGCGCGCGGACCTGGCGCTGCTGGCCGTGGGAGCCCTGCTCTTGGCCGCCTGGAACCTGGCGGCGCTCGCCACCAGCACCGGCGACGCCCTGCGCGAGGAGGCGCGCGGCCGCGCCCACGCGGGGGCCGAGGCCGCAGGCGACCGCCGCCTCGGCGGCAGCGACAGGATAGGCAGCCAGGCCCGCGGAAGCGTGGCCGGCGAGCGGCTCAGGCTGCTCGCGGAGGAGCTGGACCTGGAGGTCGAGCCGCTCGCGCTCGTGGGCAAGCCCGAGCGCAGCCGCAACGCTCTCGGGCGTCAGGGCGCATTGTCGTTGTCGTCGTTCTCGTCATTATCGTCATCGTCATCGTCGTCGTCGTCGTCATCGTCATCGTCATCATCGCTGTCGACGTCGTCGTCGCCAAGACTGGCAGCGGCCGGGCAGTACGAGTCGGCGCAGGACGAGGATGCGTACGGGGTCGGGCCGGCGACCGAAATGCCGGCCTCGCTGGAGCAGCAGCTCGCCGAGCAGCGCGATCGCGATCGCGAGCGCGAGCGCGCTGAGCTTGCGAGACAGGAGCGCTTGCAGCGCGAGCGCGCCGCGCGGGCGGCCGTCGAGCGGAAGCGGCGCGCCGAAGCCGAGGCCGCACGGGAGGCCGCGTGGGAGCGCAGCGGACTCGTGCAGCGCGTGCGCGACGTGGAGTCGCAGCACGCGTACTGGGCACAAGCGGACAGCGTGCGGTCAGTCCTGCTGTGGGGCGCGAGCAAGCTGCTACAAAGGGACCAGGAGTGGTACATGGAGGGCTTCCGGCTTGCAGGGTGGCCTGTAGACCGCAAAGGCAGCGGCGGGCCACTGACCAATAAGGCGCTGGCTGACGACCGGCACGCCACGCTGCTTTGCATCGCGCCGCACGAGCAGTGCCTTTACATGAACTGGCCGCTCTACATCAAGCCGTACCAGCGCATCAACCGGCTGCCGGGGCTCAAGGATGTCCTGTGGAGCAAGGATAGCTTCTGCCGCACGACAAGGGCGGCCCTGGGCGGGGACGCGCGTTACGCAGCGGCGGTCTTTGAGTGCTGGGTGCTGCCCGAGGAGTGGGATGCACTGCGCGAGCGCGCCGCGGCTGCCGCGGACGAGGTCTTCATCGCCAAGCCGCTCTCCATGTCGGGCGGTTACGGCGTGCACGTGCTGGACGCGCGCGAGCTGGCGCGCTTGCGCAGCTCGCCGCGTGTCGTGCAGCCGTACTTGAGCGACCCGTTGCTCGTGGAGCGCCACAAGTGGGACGTGCGGGCCTTTGTGCTGGTCACCTCGGCCGTGCCGATGCGCGCCTATGTGTATTCGCGCGGCATCGTGCGATTTGCGGCGGGCGAGTACGAGTCGGTGGCTCGCCACCGGAATCAGGTGCTCACCAACACGCACGTGAACAAGCGGTATGCGAACCATAACGTGACGAGCATCACGTGGTCACTGAGCGACTTGCGCGCGCACCTGGAGGCCTCTGGTCTGAACGCCCCAGCCCTCTTCGCGGACATCAGCCGCGCGCTCTCGACGGTCTTTGTGGGTGCCGAGCCGAGCTGGCACCGTTGGTTTGCGGACAACAGCCAGCCGCTGTGCCCGAACTGCTTCCAGCTTCTCGGCGTCGACCTCATCGTGGATAGTGCGCTGCGCTCTCGCGTCATCGAGGTCAATGCGCAGCCCAGCATGCAGCTGTCCAAGGATACGGCCGACCACTACAGCCAGACCAAGCTTCGCATGGTGAATGACATGGTGGGCCTCATTTTTGGCAGCGACGCAGACAGCGTTGCTGACGACCTGCTCGCGCGCCTCCGCGGCCTCGACATGGCCACGCTCCAGGCGCTCGGCCCGTCCGACTGGCAGTACCTACTCGCGTACCAGCGCGAGGCCAAGAAGCGGGGCGGCTGGACGCCCCTCTACCCAAGTCGGCCTTTTGCTGACTACCACCACGACCTTTTGGTGCACCTCGGTAGTGATGCATCCCGACTCGCGCTCCACCGCGCGCTCGTGCACTTGTTGGGAGGGGCGCATGCGGAGTCCAAGAGAGCCTGATTTGGGGCCCGTACGAGCAATAGCTAGCTAGAATGAGTCGGTGTGTAATGGGATTCTCTTAGACTCTGTCTGTCGCAAGTAGAGAGAAAAATGTGGTGCGCGAGAGAAAAATTACATTGATCCATCACTGCCGGTCATGTCTACCTGAAGAGCCTGCCACTGACGCGGACGGTCCTGACCCTGCTGAAGAAGAAGAAGACGACGAAGAAGAGGAAGTTGACGAGGGCTCGCTGTCTGATGTTGAGGGCCCACGCACGGCAGAATGACGAGACCAGAAGCGCGGCCGCGGCGGGTCTCGCTTGATGGCGAGAATGTTGACGGCTTCCTCGGCGCTCATTGGGACCTGGTCAGTGCCGGCGGCACCGGAAAAGGCATACCAGAGGCGCGCGCGATCCTCCTCGCTGGGAATGTTGAAGTCCGGGAAGTCGCGACCAAAGAGGGCCTCAGCCTGGATGTCGTGCGCCAGTGCGGCCCGCAACTGCGAGGAGAATGAGCCGAGGTGGAAGCAACGACCATGGCACCAAATGCTGGCCCGGAAGACCTGGTCCACGGCATCGTAGAGGACGCCGTGGAAGCCGCGCTCGTCCCCAGCATCGCTCAAGCGACCCGCGTCCTCGTTCTCGCCCACCGACTCGAGGCGCGAGGTGCGGGCGGAGCTATGTGCGCCGTTCCCGCTGGACGCCTCTGACGATGGAGACGGGGGCGCTTGCGAGGGCGCGTGCGTCAAAAACGAGAGCGGCTGGGACGTTGCTCGTGTCGCTGTCGTTTCCGCCGTCGCCCTTGCCGCCCGCGCCTGCTCCTGCGTCGGCGGCTCCTCGGCAGCCACGGCAACGGCGTTTTGAAAGATCGGCAGCTGCTGCGCCTGCTGCATGTCGTGCAGCCGCTGCAGCTGCTGCAGCTGCTGCAGCTGCTGCAGCCGCTGCAGCTGGCGCACCTCAAGCGTCTGCTGCTGCAGGATCTGCTGGCGCAGCTCCTGCAGCTGCGCGGCGATGTCCGCGCCGGCCAGCTGCCACTGCGCCGCCTCCGGCGCTCGCACGTGCGTCTGCACGTGCGTCTGCATCTGGAACATGCCCGCGCCCGCGACGGCCGCGCCGTGCGCGCCAGGGCGCGCACGGGGCGCGGCCTCCTGCGCGTCCGCCGCCGCCCTCTTGGCGCCCGGCATGGCCTGGCCTAGCCTGGCCTGGCCCGGCCCGGCCCGGCCGCCAGGCTGCCCGGCCCTGCGCGCGGCCGCCGCCGCCGGGGCCGAGCCGGTGGCCGAGCCGGCGCGCTCCGCGCCGCGCTGCTCGGCGCCTCTCCCCGCG
>JABLUY010000341.1:0-30378 GCA_013306675.1 Thraustochytrium sp. TN22 | reverse complement strand
AGAACCCGCGGGAGGTCTTCGTGTGGCTCGACCTTTTCTGCGCCAACCAGCCGCTTCTCACCCAAAGGGACCAGCCACCTCTTGAGACGCAAAAACTGCGCGAGCGCATCCTGACGGACGGTCTGCACGAGGCCATCACGCGCTTCGATGATGCGGTGATCTTTTTAGACCGCTGGGAGGAGCCCGCGCCGCTGCAGCGCGCGTGGTGCGTGTGGGAGATCTTTGGCGCCATGCGCAGCGGGCGGCCACCCAGCGTCATTTATGCACCCACCGAGGAGGAGCATTTCATGGAGACACTCCTGAATGGCCCCGACCAGATCGCCACCCTCATGGCCCGCAACATGAACACGCGCGACGCGCAGTGCTGGAAAGCCGAGGACAAGGCCATGATCGACGCCGCTGTGAACGACGCGCTCCCGGGTGGGTACACAGCCCTGAACGCGGAGATGCAGGGCCAGCAGCGCGCCTGGCTGACCGGCATCGCGCGTAGCAACGTCGAAGAGACGCGGCGCAACGGTGGTGACACGACTGAGCTGGCACAGCTGCTATGTCAGGTCGGCTACCTGCTGAACACACAGGCGAGCCACGACGAAGCCCTGCAGTATTATCGCGAGGCCATGGAGATCCTGAAGGACAAACTTGGACCGCGGCATCCGACTGTGGCAGCTTCAATCGCTGGTATGCAAGTAGCTTACACGGCTCAAGGTCGCTACGATGAGGCGCTGCAGTGCGGCGAGCAAGTCCTGTCGATTGAACGAGATGCTCACGGGCGGCGGCACCCAGGGGTGGCAACAGCTCTCAACAACCTCGGAGAACTGCACAGGCTCGCGGATCGCCACCAGGAGGCGTTGCGATGCCACGAGGAAGCCTTGTCGATTCGGCAAGAAGTCCTCGGCCCTCGGCATCTCGACGTTGCATACTCGCTCAACAACACCGGTTTGGTGTATCATGTCTTGCACCGCCTCGAGGAGGCGCTGCGGTGTTACAAGGAGGCCTTGTCGATTCGGGAAGAGGTTCTCGGGCCGCGGCATCCTGAGGTGGCCAATTCGCTCAACAACATCGCTTTCCTGTACAAGGACCAAGGGCGCAACGAGGAGGCACTACAGTCTTTCGAGCAGGCCTTCTTCATTCGGCAGGAGTCCCTCGGGGCACAGCATCCGCTGGTGGCGTTGACGCTCGCCAACATAGGCTCTCTGTACAGCGCCCAGGGCCGCTACGAGGAGGCACTGCGATGCTTTGAGGAGTCCTTGGCAATCCGGCAGGAAGCCCTCGGGCCGCGGCACCCTGATGTGGCGGATTCGCTCGGCAGCTTGGGCGGCATGTACTTCGCCCAGGGCCGTTACGAGGATGCCTTGCGATGCGCTATGGAAGAGGTCTCAATCCTGCTAGAAGTCCTCGGGCCACGGCATCCTAGGGTGGCGGGCTCGCTCACGAACATCGCCGCGTTGCATAGTTCCCGCAATGCATGGTCCGCTGCCCTCCCGCTCCTGGAGGAAGCCGTGAGTATTTTCGAGGAGACCCTCGGAACGACGCATCCGAACACGCGAACCTGCCAGGCAAGGCTCCGGGAGTGCCGCGAGAACCTCTCTGGTTGATTGGCATCCCAGTGAAAGACAGACTCGTGTTTTTATCGTCATGATCCGCAAACTGTGCCAGTCCCGAGCGGCTTGCCTCCTGGCCCGCCGCGTGACCCTTTGCAAAGGCCTGACAGCGAAGCAGATCAGGCAGCCTGCGTGCAAGGGCCCTTGACGGCCCTCCATGCACGAAGAAGTCCCTCCCTGTGACTGCTCGCTGCAGCTGGTCGGCGCCATTGCCCTTGCAAGCCAGCGGCACGCTGTCCACGACTGTTGTTCCCACTTGGACAGGTCAAGATCGCTCAAGCTCGCTCAAGCTCGCTCAAGCTCTCGCTCAACGCCGTTCGCGGTCAAGTTGTCTGCAAGGCAAAACCGCGCTGCTCCGACTCCGACTCCGAGTCGGTGGACGCACGAGCACGAGCACAGGTCGGCGCACTCTGACGACTCGCACTCTGACGCAACGAACTTTGCCAGAATGGCTGCGCTGAGCTGCCGGGGCGCCCGAGTCGCGGCGCGCGACGCGGTAGACCCGGACCCCGGCGCGATGCGCGGGCGCGGCGGCCGGCTGGCCTCGACCTAGGCTAGCTCGCTCGCGCAGAGCGACCGGACGCGGACTCGGAGGGAGCTGCAGCGGGAGCTGCAGCGGGAGCTGGAGCTGGAGCTGGAGCTGGAGCTGGAGGCCGAGCGCCATGGCGGAGGCCGCGAACCTGAACCCAGGGCAGGGCCTGGGCGACTGGCGCGAGGAGGAGGCGCAGTCGGAGCTGCAGTCCGAGGTGGAGGAGGCCGTGCTGCAGGAGCGCCAGGCCGCGACGCAGCTGGAGGACCAACTCGAGGCGGGGCCCGATGTGGAGCAGAGCGTGCGGTTGTATGCGCAGCGGTACCTTCGCAACATCGGCCGCTACGAGTCGGGGATCTCGCAACGGCGGCAGCCGCAACAAAAGCAGCCGGATGCGGGGGCATGGCGGCCGCTCGGCGCGCTCGCGCCCTGGGTGCTGCCGTGGCGCTGGCACGAGCTGAGCCTGCTGCAGCGCATCCTGATGCGAGACGGCATTACGACGCTGGCCAGCCTCCTGCTGCCGTTCTTCCCGGTTTTTCGCCTCTACGCGGGCAAATTGATCAACCTCGTTCCGGTGTACGCCATCCTCCTGACGCTTCGGCCCGTTCACAACACCTGCGTGGGCAGCGAGGTGCACCAGACGCTCACCTTCATGGTGACGTGGGCCTCAAGCTATGCGTACTCGGTCTTCATGATCGTGGTCGCGGTCGGCAGCCTGGGCGGGTATCTTGCGCTCTTCGCGCTGGCCGTCCTAGTGCTCGTCACCTTTATGTGGACGAGCGCAATGAGCGTCACCATCATCGTCGTGGAGCTGGTCAACTTTGCCATTTTGCACATTCTGGTATTCGAGCTGAACAACTTTCAAGCGGACGCCCCGGAGGACCCCTTTGCTGCGTCCATCGGCGTCCTTAACGACAGCACTTTCGCCATGGCCGTGCCGTGCGCGCTGCACCTGGTCGGGGCGCTGCTCATTTTCCCGTGGCTCGCCGAGACGCAGATGCAGGAGGCGCTGAGCAACCGGTACGCGGCGTACGCCATGGTGCTCAAGCGGCTGCGGCCCGTCTACGACCGCATTGCCGTGTACACGCTGGACCCGCTGGGCGAGGCGGACTTTGATAAGACCTTAGTGACGCCCGAAATTCTCCAGGAGCTCATCGAGGCGCGCCGGCACGACGTAGGCACAATTCCATTGGCCAGGCGTTGGTTCGAATCTGTCGTTGTGGAGACCCGCTTCCGCTTCCGCGGCGAGGGCCTCGAGTACCTGCGCCGGTTCGACCGCAGCATGCGTCTGACGCGCATCGCGCGGTCCGCGGCCGTCGACCTCATCGGTGCCGAGAACAGGGACGCCAAGGACCTCGCCCAGTCGCTGCTGGAGGAGCGCGTGCTCTTCCGCGCACAGGCCAAGCTCGTCTCGCTCGAGCTCAACGCGGAGGAGCACGCGCGCCGCGGCGTGGAGCTGCGGCGCATGCCGGTCCTCCTGACGGAGCTCAGCCTGCTGCTGGAGCTGGGCGGCCACCGCCTCGCGCGCATCTCGCGCCTGCGGCCGACGGAGGCGACCGACCTGCACGAGGAGGTGCGCATGCTCGCCAAGGAGCAGGGCGCGGCGGAAAAGCTCGCCACCGAGCTCTACGAGCTCGCGCTGTCCTGGACGCGCCGCTACATCCGCTCGCACGCCTCGCTCGCGTACGAGCAAGAGCCCTCCTATGTGTCAGCCTTCTTCAAGCGCATCAAGCTCGTTAGCTACGTGCTCGTGCTGCTGAAGCTGGTCAAGGCCCACCGCACGGCGCTCGACCATTTGCACGAGCCGCCGCACCGCGCGCACCGCGGCGACTGGCTCCGTGAGTGGCGCGAGACCTTCCCCTTCGCGGAGCGCCTGCTGCTCAAGCAGGCGCACGAGACGCGAAGGGCACTCTACGTCCGTGGGCACCGCCTGGCACAGGCGCAGGACGCCCTGGCCGCATTTTTCTCGAGCGCACGATGGAAAGGCGCCATCAAGTTCGCGCTGGGCGCCACCCTGTTGGCGCTGCCCGGCATGCTGTCGAGCGCCTACACGACCTTCGCGGCCGTGCAACTCCTCAACGCGCAGTTCACCTTCGTGGTGATCATGTCCAAGTCTCAGGAAGGCCTGGTTGTCGAGCGCTTCGTCCACCGCATGGGAGGTGTCGTCGTCGGCTACATTCTGGCTGCGGTTGCCTGGGAGCTGGCTTGTGTTGGCGGCTGCACGGCGACAAACCACGAGTGGGTCTTTTTTGGCTTCGAGGTTCTCGTCCTGGGCGTCTACCTATGGGCCAAGACGGCCATCCCGGCGCATGCCTACATGGTCTTCAGCTGCCTGCGGACGCAGACCAGCTTCCTCATCAGCTTCCTCGGCACCGCCTCGCCAACGCCGCACGAGGTCTGGCGCACAGGTGCGCTCGTGGTGGCGGCCTCAACGATTGGCGGCGTCGGCGCGCTCTTCCTCACGCTCTGCGTTTGGCCCATCAGTGGCCGCTCCACGCTGCGCGAGACGCTCGCCACCACCTACCATGACTTCGTGCTGCTCTTTGAGCAGGTGCTCACGGAGCGCTTCGCGGACCCGGAGCGCGAGTCGCCGAAGCTGACCGCCTTCGAGGATCAGATCGCCACGACCATTTACGTGGACACGCCGCCCCTGCTGCGCTCGGTGGAGCTCGAGACCAAGCTGCACCTGCACCACGACGCGTCCTACGCGGCTTACGCGCGCGCCGTGGAGAACACGCGTCGGATCTGGCATGCACTCTGGAAAATGCACCATCTCGGCGGCCTGCGCGTCTACATGCGCGACGCCCAGGGCACCCCGTTCGTGTCGATGAAGCCCGCCACGGCGCAGAAGCTCTTCGCCGCCAATCGCTGGCTCACCTCGGCCTTTACGGCCGCCGCAGCGCGCCTTTCGTCGCCGCGCCGCGACTCCATGCCGATCCTGCGCCCGCTCGCCGCTTCGCCCGACTTGCTCCAGGACATGGTGCACGCCATGCTCGCTACCGCCTATCACGACGAGGTCTTTATGTCGCGCATCCTCGCCTCGGACGACCTTGCCCTCCTGCTCAACATGCCGCTGCTCGCACAGTGCATCACCACCATTTCGCAGGCGCTCAACGACGGCGTCTTCGACCTCATGGAGGACTTCTTGCACACGCCAGCCTACGCCACCGCACTCCGCGACGCCGAGAGCGCCAGCATGCGTCTTTTTGCGCACCAGCAGCCCCAGATCACCGTCGTGTAACATCATCATCAAAAGCCTCTGAGTCGAGAACTTGGAGATTATCCAAAGCCTCTGAGAGAGGAGCACTTGAAGAGACTTGTGAACTTGAAGAAGGTTGTGGAAAAAGGGGGAAGGAGACGAGCCAAAGGAGACGAGTCGAGTCACCACTGCGACGCGACGCGACGAATAGCGCAGCGCGACGCGACACGAGCACCCGGCCCTGATCCAAACTGAAGTACCGCACATTCTCGCTCGGCTCTCGCTCGGGTACGCGACGCAATGTCAACATCGCAGCTCGACAGTGCGAGAGCCGCCCGCTCAGTCAGGGTTGCAGCCTCTTTACAGTTAGTAGCAAAGCTCGTCCTGAAGCTGTGACGACAGTGATCGCAGCGCCCCTGGTGGCCTCCCTCGAAGGCTCGACCCGGTGCTCATCCTGACAGAGACATTGAGGTGCAGTGTGGCACACATCCCCGCCCGGCGCCCACCCGGCTTCGCGCAGAGAGCCTGGTGGCGCTCGCAGTCAGCGATTGTCACAATTTTGTCACTGATCTCGGAGATGATGACGCCCACAGAAGTCCTCCGAGTCGGCGCCGCCGCGAAGCTCAGACAGCTCCAGGGGCTCCAGTGGACGCAGCGCCTGCACTGAGCGAGGAGGCGTTCAGGGCCCGGCCGGGCCTGGCGAGGCCAGCAATCCCGCGACGAGCGCAGCGGCGGCATGCGCTCGTAGAGCAGCGGCGCCGCGAGCAGCCTGGCGCTGCAGACGGGCTGCGCGGGAGCGCGGCGCGGGGGAGAGGGAGGGACCTGGCTGGCGATTGCTGGGCCCACCTCGAGCTACTCTTCGAGCGTGCTGGTGCTGCTGGTGCTGCTGCTGCTGCTGCTGCTGACGCTGCTTGTGCTGACGCTCGCTCGCTCGCTCGAGTGCTGCGGAGGCGGGGCCGTGCGGCCTCTGCGGCGTGGTCGTCGTTGGCGTTGACGCCGAGGCGTGGTCGTCGTGGGCGGGTCGTGGAGAGGGGAGGGCACTGCCTTTGGGGCGTCTCGCTCGCTGTTGACGGCGTCACCGCCGCCGCCGACGACGCCTCCCGCTTGGCCGAGCAGGCACCATGGCCGAAAACAAGACGTTGGGCCAGGGCCTGGACGACTGGCGTGAGGAGGAGGCGCAGTCCAAGCTAGAGAATGCGGTGAGCGAGGCCGTGCGCGAGGAGCGCGGGGCCGCGACGCAGCTGGAAGACCGCATCGGGTCCGGGTCCGAGCAGAGCGTGCAGCAGTACGCGCTAGGCTACTTGCGCAACATTCATCGCGCCGAGTCCCAGATTTCGGAGCCGCCGCACCATAAAGAGCAGCAGCACGGCAGGGATCAGCCGCAAGGCGGATCGCCCATCGCCCATGACCAAGCGCCAAAGGAATCAGGCTGGTTGGACAAGGTGGCGCCCTGGATCCTGCCGTGGCGGTGGGACGAGCTTAGTCTTCTGCAGCGCTGCCTGACGCGCGACGCCATTACCACAACCATCGGCCTGTTGCTACCGTACTCCTCGCTGATGCGTGAGTACGCGGGCAACATGACCAACTTGATTCCGGTGTTCTCGCTCATTCAAACGCTGGGCCCGATCCACAAGACCTGCGTAGGCGCCGAAGTGCACTCTTTGCTTCTCTTCATTGTGACGTGGCCATTCATCTACGCGTACTCGGTCTTCATGTTCGTGGTGGCGGCGGGCACGCTGGGCGGCTATCTTACGCTCTTCGCGCTGCTCATCATTGGGCTCGTCCTCTTCGTCTGGACGCACCCCATCAGCTTCACGTCGATCTTTGTGCAGCTCGTCAACTTCTCGCTGATCCACGTGTCCATCTACCAGGCAAACAGCGTCAACGTAACGGCCGAACCCTTCGCGAGATCGATCGAGATCCTCAACCAAAGCACCTTCGCCGTCATCGTACCCTTCGGAATCCACGTCTTCGGCGCGCTCCTCATCTACCCATGGCTCGCGGAAACGCAAATGAAGGAAGCGCTGAGTAACCGGTACGCGGCATACGCAATGATGCTCAAAAGGCTGCGGCCCGTCTACGACCGCATCGTCGTGTACACGCTGGACCCCCGGGGCGAGGCAGACTTCGACAAGACCTCTGTGGGGGCAGACCTGCTCAAAGAGCTGATCGATGCGCGCAGCTGGGACGTGAGCACCATCCCGTTGGCCCAGCGATGGCTCGAGTCCGTCGCCGTGGAGACGCGCTTCCGCTTTCGAGGCGAAGGCCTCGAATACCTGCGTCGCTTCGAGCGCAGCATGCGCCTCACGCGCATCGCGCGGTCCGCGGCGGTGGACCTCATCGGCATCGATGATTCGCAGGACCCCGAGGACCTCGCACGGCTGCTGATGGAGGAGAAGGCTCTTTTCCGCGCGCAGGCGGAACTCATCTCGGTGGAACTCAACGAGGAAGAGAACGAGCGCCGCAAGGTGGAGCTTGAGCGCATTCCGGTCCTCCTCACAGAACTGAACCTGCTGCTGGAGCTCGGTGGCCACCGCCTCGCGCGTATCTCACGCACCCAGCCCACCAAGGTCACGAGCCTGCACGAAGAGGTACGCATGCTCACCAAGGAGCAAGACATTGTGGAAAGACTAGCCGAGGAGCTCAAGGGGCTCACCGTGAGCTGGACGCGGCGCTACATCCGCCACCACGCCTCGCTCGCATATGAGCAGGAGGCCAGCTTCGTGTCGGCCTTCTTCAAGCGCATCAAGATAATCAGCTACGTGCTCGTGCTGCTCAAGCTGGTCAAGGCGCACCGCATAGCGCTGAATCACCTCCACGAGCCCAAGCACACCTTTGCTGGCGACTGGCTGCTCGAATGGCGCAACACCTTCCCGTTCGTGGAGCGCTTCATGCAAAAGGTCGCGCGGGACACGCGGGACGCGCTCTACGTGCGCGAAAGCTTCATGGCACGTCTGCAAGATGAAGCCTATGCTTTCCTCAGCAGCGCCAGGTGGAAGGGCTCGATTAAGTTCGCGCTGGGTGTCACGCTGCTGGCGCTGCCTGGCATGCTGCCGGGCTCTTACTCGACATACTCTGCGGTACAGCTCGTCAACGCGCAGTTCACTTTCATTGTGGTCATTTGGAAGGCCCAGGAGGGCCTCGTTGTGGAGCGCTTCTTCCACCGCCTGGGAGGCGTCATTGTCGGCTACATCCTTGCAGCCTGCGCGTGGGAGCTGGCCTGCCTCGGCGGGTGCACGACGACCAACCACGATTGGGTCTTCTTTGGCTTTGAGGTGGTCATTCTCGGCCTCTACCTGTGGACCAAGACCGTTATGCCTAGTCGAGCGTACATGGTGTACAGCTGCCTGCGCACGCTGACGAGCTTTCTCGTCAGCTTCGTTGGCTCCAGTGCTCCCACGGCGCATGAGATCTGGCGCACAGGTGCGCTTGTGGTTGGCGTCTCGGCCATGGGTGGCGCGGGCGCCGTCGTGCTCGCCCTGTGCATCTGGCCAGTCAGCGGCCGCTCTATCCTGCGCGATATGCTTGCATCAACCTACCACGACTTCGTGCTGCTCTTCGAGCAGGTGCTCACCGAGCGCTTCATGGATCCGGGCATGGTTGAGTGCGAGTCGCCCGAGGTGACCGCCTTTGAGGATCAGATCGCCGCCACCATTCACGTCGACATGCCGCCGCTGCTGCGGTCGGCCCAGCTCGAGTCCAAGCTGCGTCTACGCCACGACGCCTCCTTCGAGGCCTACTCGCGGGCCTTGGACAGCACGCGCCGCATCTGGCACGCCCTTTGGAAGATGCACCACCTTGGCGCCCTGCGCGTTTACATGCGCGACGTGGAGGGCAACCCGGTGGTCTCCATGCAACCTGAAACCGCGCATAAGTTCTTTGCCGCCAATCGGTGGGTCACTTCGGCCTTTACCGCTGTCGCGGCGCAGCTATCCTCGCGAACACGCGACTCCCTGCCGGTGTTGCGCCCCCTCGCCGCCTCGCCCGAAGTGCTCCAGGACCTCCTGCATTCCTTGCTCTCCACTGCCTACCACGACGAGATCTTCATGAACCACCTCCTCGCATCCGACGACCTCGCGCTCATGATCAACATGCCTCTGCTTGCCCAGTGCATCACCACCATCTCGCATGCCCTTAGTGAGGGCGTCTTCGACTTTATGGAGGAGTTCCTGCACACGCCCTCCTATGGCGCCAACCTCCGCAAGGCCGAGGGCGTTAGCCTTCGCCTCTACGCGCACCGCAATCCCCAAATCACCATTATGTGAGTCGCAAGCTTCTGTTTCTCCTCCTCATCATCATCATCACCATCATCATCACTAAAAAGTTACCATCATCATCATCATCATCGTTGTCGTCGTACAAAACAAAACAAAACAAAAACACAAATGTGGCCCTTGCTTGCTTCGTTCCTCCGTCAGTCGAGGCGGTCGGTCAGCCACCTGCCCATCGTCACTGCCGCCGAGGTTGATCAGGCGTACTTGTCAAAGACTGCCTGCTCAGCGTGGCGCAGGCGGTCGGCGTACTCGGGAACCGGAAGGACGGCCTCGAGAAGCAAGAAGACGTCGTTGAGGGCATCAGAGACCTGGAGCATGGAGTCGACGTAAAAGGGCAGCCCCGCGAGCAACGAGAGGTCCTTGGTCTGCAGCAGCTGCTCGAGCAGGTGCTCGTCCCGGTATGCGGACGCGAGGAGGTCCTGGAGGTGCTCATAAAAGAGCTCTGGCGAGGCGGCGAGCGGGCGCAGCACTGGGAGCGCCTCACGGAGCGAAGAGCCGAGTTGCGCAGCGGCCGTGGCAAAGGCGGCAGTGAGCCAGCGGTCCACGGCGAGAAAGGTGCGCACGGTCTCGGGGCGCATGCCGGCGACCTGGTCGCCATTGCGGTCGCGCAACACGATGCCGGGCGGGTGCGAGAGATGGTGGAGCTTCCAGAGCGAGTGCCAGATGAGGCGTGTGCTGTTGACGGCCCGCTCGTAGAGGTCGATGGGCGCGTCGAAGTTGATGTGCTGAAGCGTCTCGAGGCGCGCAGAGCGCAGCTTGGGCAGCATGTTGACATAGAGCGTGTGCGCGATGACGTGCTCGTAGGCGGTGACCTTGGCTACCTCGCGCTGTGCCAGGTCAGGCCGCTCGTAGCGCTCAGTGAGCACCTGCTCGTAATGTAGCACAAAGTCGTAGTAGGTCTTGGCTAGCGTACGGCGGATGAAGAAGCGACCGCTGGAGGGCCAGAGCCCAAAGGCCAGCACGAGGGCGACCGCGCCGCCCAGGCTGGACGAGGCCACTGCGTAGGCACTTTGCTCCCACTTGTAGGCCGGGCTGGCCTCCACGGACGCCGTGCTGAGCATGGACAGCGCGACGACTGTGCGGCTCGCCGCGAAACCAATGTAGCTGGACTCGGGCCAAAAGTGGCGGTATGCTAGGTAGGAGAAAATGGTGAAGACCTCAAAGGCGAAGAGAATCCACTCATAGCGTTCCCTGCCGCAGCTGTCAACGCAGACGAGTTCCCAGCCAATGCCAATGACAACGGCGCCGATGGCGATGCCGATGAGGCGATGCGCGGTGCGCTCGATGACGAGGCCGGTCTGCGTCTTGAAGAGGATGAAGACGAAACTGACGAAGCCGTTGAGCAGCTGAATGTCGGAGAAGGTGGGCTGCGAGGAGCTGATGAGGCCAGGCAACACGAGCACCGAGACGCCCAGCGCGAACTTGAGCGACATCTTCCACGAGCTGCTCGAGAAAAAGCGCACGAGGCGGTTCTCAGCCCAGGCGCACCAGCCAGCGCGCGGCTTGTAGAACGCACGGCGGCTCGCCTCGTAGTACGAGGGCAGAAAGGTGTACTGGAATGGGAGCGTGAGCGCCCACTCGCGCCAAGTGTCGCGCGGCCGCGCCTCGGCCTCGGCCTCGAGGCCGGTTAGCACGGCGCGGTGCGCCTTGACGAGGTCCAGAAGCACGATGACGTAGCTGATGAGCTTGGTACGGCGAAAGTACGAGTCGCGGTTCGGCCGCACCGCGTCCTGCATGCGCGCGGCGTGCGCTCGCAGAAAGCGCACGATCCAGGTCAGCGCGAGGTCTTCGAGCTGGGTCGCCAAGTCATCGAGCGTCTTTTGCTCACGGCGCAAGAGCTCCAGCGTGCGCGTGCGCGCGTCGGCGTCGGCGGCGGCCGGCGGCGGCCGCAGCGTGGCGTACTCCGCGAAGCGCTGCGCGCCCACCTCGAGCAGCAGGCTGATCTCCGCCAGGAGTACAGGGATGCGCGTGCGCTCCAGCGCCTTTCGCTCGAGCTCCGCCGCGTCCATTTGCGTGCTCTCAAGCGCCTCGGTCTCGACGAAGATGGCCTTGTCTCGCGCGAGCTCCGCCTCGGTGCTCTCTGGGTCGCACCGCGAGCGCTGCAGCGCGCCAAAGGCGGCGCAGCGTGCCACGCGCGCCGCCTTGAGGCTCTCGTGGTAGCGGTCCAAGTAGCGCACGCCCTCGCCGCGGCCGGCGAAGCGCGTCTCCAGGAGCGCAGCGCCCACCCAGCGCTGTGCCACGGCAATGGACGCCACCTCCTTCTCGTGCGCCGCGCGGAGACTCGCGAGCAGCTCCGGCGGCACGGCCGGCACGGCCTTTTGCAGAGTCGGCTCCAGCTGGTAGACGCCGATGCGGCTGTAGACGGCGCGCAGCTGGCGCAGCACGGCGGCGTGCGTCGCGAAGCGCGCGCTCAGAGCCTGCCGCGTCTGCGTGGTGGCCTGCCATGGGTAAATGAGCAGCGCACCGCCGAGCTGCAGCAGCGCCGACATGCCCAGCACGAAGGTGGCGCCGTTCATGATGTCGACGGCCTCCGGCATACCGGCTTCGCTGCCGAGCCTGCTACCGACCGCAGTCGCCTCGTCCGAGGCCTCCTCGACATTGAAGACGCGCCACAGGTTCAGGTACATGACACCAAAGATGATGATCTCGATGAGGATTCCCAGCAGGATGCTCGGGTACGCGAGCCCCACCATGATGGTCGCCAGGACTGCAAGGCCAAAGAATAGCATAAAGCCTGCCAGGTTGTGCATGGTCGCCACCACCGTGAACGCGCCAAAGGCGTACAGGAACGGCCAGGTCACCAGCATGGCGAGAAACTGTTGAACCTCCGCTCCGATGTAGGTATCATTGTACGGCCGAAGCCCCAGGACCAGCACAAAAATTGGGATCAGGTACTCGGTCTTGTTCCGCGACCGTTCGGCGACGCCTGGCATCCACTGCATCACGAGCGCGGCCACGGCCACCAGGGCGTTGCGCACCATGAGTTTGGTCGCCCTTGTGCGCGGCCACGGCGGCCAGGCGTGCGCAAGCCATGCGGGCAGCCGCTTGCGCGCGCCCGCCATGACCGCCTCTTCTCCTTCGCTCCGCTGTTGCAGCTGCTGCTGCAGCTGCTGCTGCTGCTGCTGCACCTCTGCCTCCTCCTTGAGAGCCGCCTCCAGCGAGAACCCAGTCAGGCTCTCCCGCGCGTACGCCTCCACCTTGCCGAAGAGCGAGTCGCCATTCTCTTCGCCGCGCTCCAGGTCCGACAGCTCGCGCAGCTCCGCCTGCGCCGTCTCGTCCAGCTCCGTCTCCAGCCGCTCCAGCTCCTCGTCCTCGCGCCAGTCGCCCAGGTAGTCGCCCATGGCGCCCTGCAGCCCGCGCGGGCGCCCCGCGCTCTACCCGTACAGCTCCAGCTCCAGCTCCAGCTCCAGCTCCAGCTCCCGCTCCAGCTCCAGCTCCAGCGCCAGCGCCAGCTCCAGCGCCGTCGACCGCGAGCGCGCCGAGGCCGGCGGGCGGCGGCCGGGCGGCGGCCGGGTCTGCGCGCCGCCGCGCGCCGCCGCGCGTGGAGTCGCCTCGCGCGCGCTTCGGGGTCTGCCGCCGCCGGCGCGTCAGCGCTCGTACCGGCTGCGCGGACAGGGCTGGCCACCCGGACGGCCACCCAGAGGCCGCACCCGGCGGCTGCGGTCTCGGCGCGCAGGACGCAGGAGGCGGGCGGCGCGCGGCGGCGCGGAGCCCGGCCGCGGGCGCGGGCGCGGGGCGCGAGGCGCCACGGTCTCCGCGGCCACGCCGGTCGGCGCGGCGCGCCTGGAGACGCGCCGCGCCGCGCCGCGCCGCGCCAGAGTCGGGTTCAGCCTCTGCGGGTGGAGAAAATGCTGCGTGAAGTTGCAGTGCAGCTCGCAGTCAGCGCGAAGCTAGCTATGGGAGCTGGCTGCGGCGGCGAGGAGGACGAGGGCGGAGAGGACGAGCGCGGCGGGCTCTAGATAGGCGGGGAGGAGGCGGCTGGTTTATGGGAGCGAGGAGGTTTCCTCGCAGGCTGGCTGGCACCCACTGCAGTGGGGCGGGGCTCACGTTGCGGTTTGGGCGGGCTCGCCTTGTCGTGTCTTTTCCTGAGGGAAACAGGGCTTGCCGAGGCGCCCGAGGGATGCCGCGGTCGGCACGGATAGATGCAGTGGGAGCGGGACAGAGCAGCCGGTGCATGTTGCATCATTCTCCACGTTGAGCTGCATGGCCAGAGGAATCTCCACTCGCTTGCCCAGGGCGTTGAGAGATACCCAGGCAGGCACCTGGCGCACAAACCCATGCAGAACGACGACGAAGCACCTGACGCACAGTCCCGCGCAGATGCACTGGGAAGCTCGTGTCCGTCCTATAGGCCAAAGCTCATAGCATACGCGTCCGTATCAGGTCAAGGAGCCAAAGCTCGTGTCAGGAACATCGACCGTGAAATGCAAGCTCGCTTTCGCTTTGTGAGATTGGTCAATTTAGCCGGGGAACTCTTGAGAGATGTTCTCTTACGGCGGCATTACGGCGAGGAGAGGTGTTTTCGTTGGCAAAAGTCTTCGTTTCCATGTCTTCGCCATGAAGTAAGCACTCGCGCGGCAGGAAAAAGAGAGAATACAATCATTACTGTACATCACGGCCCTGCGCTGCGAGCGCTGGGCATCAAGTGAGTCAGTCGGTCAGCCCTCGACAATAATGGAGGGCCGCGGCGGCGCGTAGCTGTCGAAGTGGAGACGCTCGGCGTCGCGGAGACGAGCGGCATGCATTGGCTTGCGCAGAAAGAGCTCGAGAAAGCCGTAGAGCTGGTCGAGGGCGGCGGATGTGTCCTGCAGGCAGTCGGCAAGGAAGAAGAGGTTGGCGAGCACGCGAAGGCTGGGCGACGCGAGCAGGTCGGCGAGGAAGAGGTCGTCACGCAGGGCCTGGGCGAGGAGGTCCTGCAGGGCCTCGCGCAAAAGGTGCGGTGAGGCGGCCAGGGGGCGCAAGACGGGCATGGGGTTGCGCTGGGGCGAGCCGAGACGCGCGGCAGCCGTGGCGAAGGCTGAAGTAAGCCAGCGGTTGGCCATGATGAAGGCCCTGGCGGTGTCAGGGCGCATACGCGGCGCCTCGGGCTCGCCGGGGCGTGCCAGGCCGCGGCGCTGCAGCGCGCCAGTGCCGGCCGAGAGGTGGTGCAGCTTCCAGAGCGAGTGCCAGATGCGCTGCGTGCTCTCGACGGCGCTAGCGTACTGGTCGTGGGGCGCGTCGAAGTTGAGCCGCTGCATGGCCTCGAGCTGCGAGGAGCGCAGCTTGAGCGCCATGTTCGAGTAGAGCGCGTTGGAGATGCTGTACTCGAGCGCCGCGACCTGCGGCTGCAAGTCGTCGTCGCTGTCGTCCCCGTCGGACAGCGCCTCATAGCGCGCCGCCAGGACGAGCTCGAAGAGCAGCACGAAGTCATGGTAGACCTCGGAGAGCGAGGAGCGGATGAGCGCGCGGCCAGAGGTGGGCCACAGAAAGAGCGCCAGCATGAGAGCGCCAACGGCGCCGACGAGCGTGGAGGCCACGACGAAGCCGCCCTCGATCCAGGCCTGCTTCACCGTGGGCGGGTCCGCCTCCACGAAAACGACGGCGAGGCTGACGCAGGTACGCACACAGGCAAAGACGACGTAGGCCGAGGCGGGGCGCACGGTCTTGTACCACAGGTAAAAGGCGACCATGAGCACTTCAGCGGCAAAGAGCACCCACTCGTGGCCGCCGGCGGAGCAGCCGCCGATGCAGGCCAGGTCCCAGGCCACGCCGGCCAGTACGTAGCCGATCAAGATCCCGAGCAGGCGGTGCGCGGTGCGCTCGATGACCAGGCCGGTCTGCGCCTTTTGCGTGATGACCTGAAACGCGAAGAGCGCCGAGATCATGGCCACGGACGAGTACAACTTGTAGAAGGAGAAAAGCATGCCAGGTAGCACGAGCAGCACGGTGCCAAGCGTGAACTTGAAGGTCATCTTCCAGCGCGAGCTCGTCAGAAAGCCCCAGGCCGCGTCCTCGGCGCGCGCGAACGGGCTCGCCACCGGCTCGTAGAGCGAGGCGCGGTCCATGCGATAGTACGCACTGAGGAAGCTGTCGTGGAACGGGAAGGTGAGCCCCCACTCCTGCGCCCAGTCGGGACGCGGGCCGTGGGGCTCCTCGGCCAGCTGCTTGGTGACAGCCGCCTGGCTCTCGGCGAGTTGCAGCAGCACGAGCACGTAACTGACAAGCGTCGTGCGGTGCACGGTCTCCTCCGTGTTCATGCGGTCGCCGGAGGTCGCCTGCGCCGCCACGGAACGGAGGTGGCGGCGCAGCCAGGACACCGTGAGGCCCTCGAGCTCGCTCGTCAGCCGTGCAAGCGCCACCTGCTCGCCCGCGAGCAGCGCGAGCGCGCGCGCGCGGTCCGCGCAGACACCTGGCGCCCATGGCGCCATGCTGGACAGCTCCGCGAGGCGGTGTGCGCCGAGCTCCAACAGCAGATTGACCTCGTTGATGAGCACCGGAATGCGCGTCCGCTCCTCGTAGCGCCGCTCGATCTCCTCGCGATTCATCTGGATCTCCTCGCGCACCTCCTGCTCGAGGAAGCGTGCGCGGCGCCGCATCTTCTCCGTGTACGTGGCCTCGGGCCCCCGCGCAAGCCACTCGCTGCGATAGTTCTCAATGTCCAGCGCCGCGGCGCGCGCGATGCGCGTCATCTTGACGCTCTGGTTGTACCGGTCAAGGTACACGAGCCCCTCGCCCTGCGCGCGCAGGCGCGTCTCCAGCAGCGCCAGGCCGACCCAGCGCTGCGCGACGAGGACGCTTGAGATCTCCTGGTGCTTGGCGTCCACCACCTGGGCGAAGAGCTCCAGCGGCATCTGCAGCGCGTCGTCCTCCTGAGTCGGGTCCAGCGTGCTGGTGGCAACTCTCGAATACACAGGCCGCAGACGCCGCAGCAGCTGGCCGTAGGCGAGCCAGCGGTTGCCGAGGCTGAGCCGCGTCGGCGGCACAGCGCTCCAGGGAAAGACGAGCATGGCCGCCGCCATGTGCAGCACGTAGGGCGCCACGATGCCAAAGGTGGTGCCACCGAGGACCACCATGGCGTCGCGGAACGGAGTGTCCGAGACTTCCAGGTGCACCACGCGCCACACGTGGATGTGCATCACGGCGAAGGTGATGGTCTCCAGAATGATGGTGAGCAGCATCGTCGGGTAAGTGAGCCCGATGAGGAAGGTGAGCAGCTCTGCCACGGCGAAGAGCACCATGAAGCCAGGCAGGTTGCCGGACGCCACGCTGATCATAAAGACCGAGTACGCGATGAGCACGGGCCACACCAGCACGAGCGCCATCATCTGGTGCACCTCGATACCCACGCATGTGTCGTTGGTGGGGCGCAGCGCCAAGATGAGCACGTAGATGGGGATGAGCAGCGAGGTCCCGCTCGAGACGTCGCGCACCGACTCGAAGAAGGGCAGCAGCAGCGACACCGACATGACCACGGCATTGCGGATCAGGATCTTCTGCAAGCGCGACAGCTCCCACCAGCGCGGCCGCCGCCGCGCGAGGCGGGCCTTGGACGCCTTGCCCTCCCCTTCCTCCTCCTCCTTCTCCTTCTCCTTCTCCTCCTCGGGCGCCGCGAGCGTCTGGGCGCTTTGGAAGGGCGTCAGCGGGTTCGCTGTCCCCTTGAGCGTCTCGCGCGCGTAGGCTTCGACGTTGTCCAGGAGCCTGCCCTCCGTCTCGGACCTCTCCAGCTCCGACACGCGGTCCCGCTCCGCCTCGCCGGCCGCCTCCAGCTGCGCCTCCAGCTGCTGCACGGCCCTATCCTCCTCCCACTCCTGGAACACGGCATCGCCCTTGCCGTTCATGCTCTCCCTCTCGCCTCCGCGTCCGAGTCGGAGCGCTTCGTCCAGCTCGACAACCGGTTCTGCTGGAGACGTGACCTCGCCGGCTGGCTCAGGCTCTGGGTGGCTGCCAGGCTGGGCGGCGGGCCGGCACTTGCGCAAAGCACAGCGCTGCACTGCGCCCGCCGGTCCTGGTCGCCACCGCCGCGCTCCTCCTCCGGCCGCGGAAGTCCCCGCGCTGGCGAACCCGCGAACTGCGCGCTCGCGCGTCATCACGCCGCCGCCTCCGAGGCCCCGCCCTCGAGGGAAAAATCGGCGTAGCGACTGGACGGCCACCAGCCGGCAATCAATCGCTCAAGAGAGCTCGACCCGAGCCACGCCAAGCGTAGCCCGGCCGCGATCGCCGCCGCAGAGCGAGGTCCCGCGAGCTCGGCCGTGGCGAGGGAACGCCGCCACGCGTGGCGACGGCAAGTGGCTCCAGGAAGAGGCACGCAGCGCCGAGCTGAACAGGGGGCCGGTGGTGGCCGGACACGAGACGCTCCAGAAGGAGTTGGGGAGGTGGAGAAGCGCGGGCCACGCCGTCACGCCGTCGAACGAAAAGGGGGGCCGGGGCGGCAGCCAGCGCCGCAGGCCAGGCGCTGAGAGAGCTCCTTCGTTTCCTACGCTGCCCGTAGAAAGGCACTAGTCAGGAATGTGCTTTTCTTCTCCATGCGCAAAACGCAGGCGCTCGGTCGCGGAGTCGCGCGTCATCAATGGAGGGGAGACGATGACGCGGGGTTGACAAGACCGGAGATGCAAGGGAAGGAAAGGAGAAAGAAAGGTGACAGACGCCGCAGCGGCAAGGTCGCAGCCGACGCCGCGGCCTGGAGCTGTCGGCAGTGCAGCCGGTTCGCACTGACATTGAGCTGACCACATGCTGACGACATGGACGCGGGCGGCGAGCGAGTGCTGCTACGAAGCGCGCAGGGCCACGGCGCATCGTTTCGCGCCCGACTCGCCTCTGAGTCTGGCTGGCCGACCACGCGTTCCACGACCAGGGCCGGCCTCCTGTACTCGGATAGCCTGTCCAAGCCCTCCAAGCCGCCCGTTGAGAGGGTTCGGGAAACCTTGCCGCGCCAAGGTCACCGGCCACGCCCCCACACGCTCCACGCACTGGCACGCCCTCACCCACCGGCACCCACTCACTCGCCGCCAGCATGTTCTGCCGTCGCTCTCATGTTGCGCCTCACACGACGCAGAACCCGAGCTCGGCGGTGTACCGCGGCGTACCTCACCGACGGAGGCGGACTCGCCCTCTCGAGACCCTTCAACAACCTTGCCGATCGCAGCCGGGGTGGTGTCCGCCAGGGCGCATGCGCGAGGGCAAGCGCGATGGCAGTGGCCATGGCGAGCCTCACGGAGTCAGTGCCTCTATCGCCGATGCCACTGGCAGTGGGCGGCACTGACGACGATGATGACCGCGACCAGAGAGATGGCACGCTCAGGCTCAGGCTGAGATGATGTCACTCACGCTGATGCTGCGATGAGGCAGATGACCTGCCGTGCCTTGACAGCCGCCGGGCCTCTGCCATTGGCGTGTACTGTAATGTCTTGATCGTGTCGCGTCGTTGTGGTCGGCCGAGATACGAGACGAGATACGAGATACGAGATACGAGATACGAGATACCGGCAAGATGCGCGACAGTTCGCTGTCGGCGGCGCGCGGGCGCGGGGCGCGGCGCGGCGCGACGGCGGCGCGGCGGCGGCGGCGGGGGGCGCGGGCCCGCGCACGCTGCGGGCTGGCGCGCCGGCCTGAGGCGGCGGCAGGCCGCGGCATCCGCGGCGGCGGCGGCGGCGGACCCCGGTCGGCGCGGGTCGGCGCGGCGAGCCTCAGGCGAGGCGAGAGGCGAGGCGAGGCGGGAGGGGGCCGGCGGCGCGGCGCGCGGGGAGCGGGCGCGGCAGGATGGGGTGCGCGAGCAGCACGAGCACGGGCCCGCCCGGGCCCCTGGCGCTGTCGCTGTTCAAGGAGCAGGTCAAGGTGATGGAGCGGCAGCAGACGCTGGACGTGCGCGCGCTCATGATGCTGGTGTGGAAGGCGCGCAATCAGCCGGACTTTCAGCGCATCGTGGCGGAGATGCTGACGATCAACGCGAACGAGCGGAATTCCTTCGTGGGCATCGAGTTCTACCTGCCGCAGCTGGTGCACATGATGGTGCATCTCGAGGTGGACTGGCCGGTGAACACGCTGGAGGAGTTCTCGCTGCTGGTGGCGCAGCAGAGCATGCACCTGGCGCTGCAAATGTGCTGGGTGCTGATCGGGCTCATGGAGGACTACCAGTCGGAGGACGGCGAGGGCAAGTTCAACCCAGGCGCCGACCCGCAGCTCTACAACCGGTGCGCGACGCTGCTGGAGAAGCTGGAGACGGCCGTGGTGTACGGGAGCCCGCGCTGCAGCGAGTTCGAGGCGCTGTACCGCGCCGGCAAGATCACGCGCGCCGAGCTGGCCGAGCTGGAGAAGGCCGACCGCAAGGCGCAGGCCGTGCTCATCTCGAACGAGGTGCCGGAGCGGCTGCCGGCGGCGCGCGCCGGCACGCTCTACTACAAGCGTTGGAAGGCGCGCGGCGGCCTGCACTCGGAGCGCTGGATCGAGCGCCGGTTCATCATCGCGCACCGCGTGCTGTACTGTCTGCGCATTTCGGACAATGCGCTCAAGCGTTCCATTCCGCTGCACGACTGTCGCGTCGTGGTCCCGGAGAAGGCTGCCTCGGACAAGGAGTGGTACTTTGAGCTGCATGAGGAGGACCGCGAGCGCAAGTACCTGCTGGCCGCCAAGTCGCGCGAGGACCGCGACGCCTGGGTTGACCAGCTGAACCGCGCCATCAACGCGCCTCCCAAGGCCGTGCGCGGCGCCGGCCACGGGACCGCGGAGGGGGGCGTCGCGGAGGGGGGGGAGGAGGAGGAGGAGGAGGCCGAGGAGGGTGGGTCGGCCGCCGCCGAGGCCCGGCGCACGCGGCGGCAGCGCAGCACGGACGGCAACGCGCACATCGACGTGGACTCGCTGACGCCAGCGCAGGTTGCGCGCTACGGCTTCTTTCGGTCCGAGCGCGACTTCGTGCGCCTGCTGACGGACATCTGCGAGGAGCTGCGCTTTGAGGAGCGCTCCGAGCGCAAGAACAAGCTTCGCGAGCGCCTGCGCAAACTGGAGGTGCCGGGCTGCGTCTACATTCCGCTCTGCAACAGCACCGACGCGTGGGAGCGTATCGTGCGGCCGGTCGCGGACCAGTCCACCGCCTTCAATACGCGCGAGCGGTGTCCGTGCCTCATGGTTTTCGAGACCACGACGGACGACCCGGAGCGCTCCCAGGACGTGGCCACCTATCTGTATCAGACGCTGGGCTTTGACCCGGCGGCCAATGTCCTGCTCGAGGGCGACCTCGACGACGCTGCCGCCATCAGCCAGTCGCTGGCGGCGTCCAATGGCAGCAGCACGGGCGGCGGCGCCAGCAGCCTGCGCAACTCGATGAGCGCCGCCAGCGACGACGACGACCGGAGCCGCACGTCGGAGGGCACGAGCGCTTCGCTGGAGGCGGCCTCGGCGTCCTGGGAGTCGGCGCGTCGGCGCGCGCTCGCGCGCTCGCGCTTCGTGCGGTCGGCGCGCAGCTCCGTGACCAGCATGGATCTCGACACCTCGGAGCTGCACGAGACCTCGACCTCCGGCGCCGGCCAGGGCGGCGCCAGCCAGGACGCGCGATCCGCGCATGCCCCCTCGGTCGATGCGCCGGCGCTGTGGTTTGACTACGAGCCGGGCGCCGGCGCCGACAAGGGTGCGGCCGAGGGCGGCCCGCACGGTGCGCACAATGTGGGCCGTAGCGCCTTTGCCTCGGCCTCGCCGGAGTCCGAGGCAGACACCAACGGCAACGCCAATGGCAACGATGCACAGTCGTCGGCACCAGCACCGGGCGAGCCGCACGACCGCAAGTCGCTGCAGGTGGAGTCGCTCACGCTGCAGGCCATCGACTTTTTCGAGAAGTCGCGCGCCAACCAGTCCATTCGCGGCGGCGCAGGCGCGCGCCCGGAGTCCATGATGCAGTCTTCGCTCGCAAGCCCCCAGCAGGGCAACCCGGTGCTCTCCAAGGCTACCATGCACGGGTCGTCCATGTCCACCTTTCGCGTGCCGGCCAGGCCGCGCGGCGTCTTCCTGCCGGCACTGGGCCGGTACCTGGTCGGCAAGGACGAGGACGACGCCGACAACGCCGTACCGGAGAAGGTGGTCAAGCCCAGCCCCATCGAGGGCAACGACCCTCCGCTGGGCCGCCTCATTGCCAAGTCCAACGACGATCTGCGCCAGGAGGTTTTCATCATGCAGCTCATCCAGTTCCTGCACGATATCTGGGCCGACAAGGGCCTGGAGCTCTGGCTGCGGCCTTACAAGATCATGTCCACCTCGCAGAGCACCGGCATGCTCGAGGTGCTGCGCAACTCCAACTCCTTCGACGGTGTCAAGAAGGACAACGACGAAATCCGCCTGATTGACTACTTCCGCAAGACCTACCAGGGCGAGGATGAGCTGCGCCGCGCGCAGCGCAACTTCACCGTGTCCATGGCCGGCTATAGCATGGCCTGCTACATCCTCGGCATCAAGGACCGCCACAACGGCAACATCATGCTGGAGGACTCCGGCCGCATCATGCACATCGACTTTGGCTTCGTGCTCGGCATGGCGCCCGGCAAGGACAAAATCAAGCACACCAACTTCTCCATGGAGCGCGCGCCCTTCAAGCTCACCCCGGAGCTCGTCGAGGTCATGGGCGGCAAGTCCCACGAGCACTGGGAACTCTTCAACACGCTGCTCGTGCAGGGCTTGCTTGAGGCGCGCCGCTACGTCGACACGCTCGTCACCATGATCGAGATCCAGGGCTACCGCTCTCGCCTCCCTTGCTTCAACCAGCCCGGCGGCGGCGTCGAACGCTGCGTGCGTGAGCTCAAGGCACGCCTGCTCCTCAACCTCTCCGAGAAGCAGGTCGAGCACAAGGTCCGCGACATGGCCAAGCGCGCCTCCAACTCTAGAGGCACCATCATCTATGAGAAGTTCCAGCGCTGGAGCAACGGCATCTCGCCCGTTCTCTGATCTGATTTCCTGGCCGCGGCCTGCATAAAAGGACACATAAAGAGCAAGTAAAGAGCAAGAACGAGTTGATGTGATGGACACGATTCAGCGAAGAGGCTTGTGCCACATGCAGCGCCTCGCTCTGTCGGAAGCCTTTTCCTGGTCAAAAACCAAGACGAGGACGCAGACCGAGAGGAGCACGAGGTTTTCTAGTCATGGTCGTCCTCAACCTCACTCTCGTCTTGGTCCTCTCGTCCTCGTCCTCGTCCTCGTCCTCTCTTTCGTCCTCTCTCTCGCTCATTCTCGTCCTCATCCTCATTCTCGTCTCGTCCTCGCCCTCGCCTTTACTGCACCACGGACCTGCTGCGCTGGTCTGTCTTGAACTCGGACTCGGCGCTGTGCTCCAAAACGCAAACGCGCCAACCAAGCCCATCATGGCGGACGACGACGCGCTGCTGGACGCGGCGGCGGACGAGATGCGCGAGCAGGAGCCCGCCGCCGCCGCCGCCGCCGCCGCCCCGGCCGGCGCGACGGCGAGCGCGGGCGAGGCGGGCACGAAGATGGTGGAGGGCGGCGGCAGCGCGGGCGGCGAGCAGGCCGCGGCGCAGCCGCCGCCGGGGCTGTCCGCGGCGCAGGTAGGTGGCGAGGAGGGCGCAGGCAGGCGCCAGCGGCGTGCGAGCGGCGTGCGCTGGCCTCGCGGCGAGCGGAGCCGCGGAGACTGACGAGGACGACGAGGCGACGCAGCTGCGCGCGTGGAAGCGGCGCCAGAAGATCCTCAAGCAGGGCGAGGAAGGCCGCATGGGGCTGCTGACCGGGTCGCGCGACAGCGTGGCCAAGGACGCCGAGCGTGAGTTCCGCGACGAGGCCAGCGGGCAGCGGTCCGCGCCCGAGGCCGGGAGTGACGAGCCGCAGGAGGACGGCGAGCCCAAGCTCGCGCGCTGGGAGCAGCGCTGGCAAAAGGCGGCCGAGAAGGCGCCCGTGGTGGAGCTGCCCGAGGCGCCGCCCGCGCCAGACCCCGAGCCGCCCACGCCGGAGCCTGCCAAGGGGGAGCTGCGCCAGCGCAAGCCGGGTGTGGCCAGCGCAAGCTCGAGCACCGCGCTGGGCGGCGAGCCCGCGCAGGAGGTGGAGGAGGCCTCCGCGGCTGTGACGGCGCTTCGCGAGAAGCTGCAGCGCGACCGCTGGGGCATGCGCGAGTTTTGGGCGCGGCAGGTCATTTTGCTCGCACTAGCGGCTGCCCTGGCATGGCACTTTCGCCAGTTCGGTGGCCTGATTGCCCCAGATGCAGCCAGGGCGGTTGCGGAGACTCCCGTGTACGCCGACGAGGACGAGGACGAAGTACGCCTGACATTTGGCGACGATGATGCGGCCGACGAGGGCTTCGGCTCGGTCGCCGGGGCCGACAAGGCCGGCAGCCTCTCGCTGGACCCGGTTGCGCCGCTCTTGCCTAGCCTGGCCGGCGGCTACCTCTCTATTCCAGTGCTGGTGTTTTGCCTTCGCTGCGCACTGCACCTGGTAATCTCGGCGATCTCTGGCACGCAATTTTCGCTCGTTGAGAGCGCGCAGTACCCGCGACAGGGGCAGGAGCAGCCCAGCATGTTTAGCCGCGTCGCGGGGATGTTCCCGCCGCTGGCTCAGGCACTGGAGATGAGCGGTCTGATGCGAGCCATGGTCGACGACACGATGCTGGTTGTCTTCGTCTTCGTCACCGCCATTAGCTTGTGAAAAGGCGAAAAGAAGAGTTCGACAGTGCTTTGGCAGTTTGGCTGCTTGACTCTGCGTGATGTGCACATGATCTCGCTCTGAGCCTTCAAGCGACCTCCTGCACATCCATCTCCTCTCTCACCGTGCGCGCCATGCGCCTGCCGCCCATGGCCTCGCGCGCGTGCACAATCACCTGCAGCACGGGCGCGGCCGGCGCGACCGTGGCACTTGTGAGATAGGAGAGGGGCCGCGCGGCGGGTGCCAGCGAACTGCACCGGCTTGTTCCAAGCTAGTAGCTTCAAACGAAAGTGTCTTCGTCGGGGGCAAAATCTGCAATTCTTTTGTATCGTCAAGGTGTCATCATCGGTCGGCAAAGTCGGCAGCCTGCTGGGAGAAAGTGTTGCCAATGAGGGTGGCGCGCACGCTGGGAAGCTCGAGGGGCTCAAGGTCGTCGCAGGTAACCTCGTAGACCCAGCTGCCGAGCTTGTAGCGCACATAGAGGCGCGGTGGGGCGTGGGGCGTGGCGAGGCACGGGTTGTAAAAGCCGAGGAGGTTGGCCTTGGAGGTGCCGCTGTGGAGCTCGAGCGAGGTCTCGCGGGCAAAGTAGCTAAGCTGGTCCGTGACGTCAATGTTGGGCGGGTGCTCATCGTAGATGCTCGGGTCGTGCGGCGGGCGCACAACCTCCTCAGCCGCGTCGCGGGCCGAAGAAGCGCCGGGGCCAGCGGCGGCCTGGTCCTCCTCGATGTCCCAGTCGCTGGGCACGCGCGGGCGCGCGGCCTCGCGCTGCACGAAATCGTCGAGGTTGGGCTCGAGGACCGGGCGCCAGTCGCAGGGCTCGTGAAGCGCGCGGCCGTAGCGCGCGCGGAGAATGACGAGGCCCGAAGCCTTCTCGGCGCGCGCACGCTTGTTCTCTGCGGCAGAGGTCATGATGCGCAGCTGCAACTGCGCCTTCTTGCGCGCCTCGAAGAGCGCGAGCGCCATCTCATACTCGAGGCGCGCCTGGCGGCGCTGGTGAAAGGGGATGAGGAGCTGACTCACGAGGTAGTTGGTAAAGGCCGGGATGAAGCCGCCGACGACGGCGGCGCCGAAGGAGAGCGTGGAGGTGAGCGCGAGCGGCACGGAGTAGCGCAGGCCGCCGCGGTCGTAGCGCAAAGTAAGCGTGACGCCGCCAATGCCCACGGCGAGCGCCACGCTGCCCTTGGAGTGCGCCGAGAGCGCGCGCGAGGACGTGAGGTCGATCTCGACGTTACTGGCGCCGAACTTGATGCCGATGCGGCCGCTCGTGCGGCGCGAGAAGCTGCGCGCCCAGTTCGCGTGCAGGCCAAAGCCGCTCTCGCTGACGAAGAGCATGGCGGAGCCGTTGCTAAACATGGTTCGCGCCAGCGCCTCGCCCGTCTTGTCGTCCTCCTCCTCCGTCGGCACCGTCGGGCGCGAGGCATGCTGCGCGAAGCCGGCCTCCCCGGCGTCGTCCGCGTGCTGGCCGCTCTCGTCGTGCTCGTCGGCGCCGCCGTAGTAGCTCTCGTAGTACTCGTCCTCCTGCTCGCGCTTGGAACGGTAGCGCTGCGTGCCAAAGCGCGACGCGCGCTGCACCTGCACGAGCACGCCGGACTCCACGCCGAAGCCGAGCTGCAGGACGCCCGTGAGCGTATCGGTGAGCTTGCGCGCCGCCTGAACGTTGAGCCCGGTGCGACCGCCCTCGCGCACCACGAACTCGAGTGAGCCCTTGCTGAACTGGTCCAGCACACGGCCGCCCTTTAGCGAGAGGGCCAGCGGGTCGCGCGAGCTCGTCGTCACCGAGACCTCCGAGGTGGTGGACTCGTTGATCTCGCGCTCGTGCGTAACGCTCGCGCTGTAGCCGCCGGCGTTTTGGCGCGCCATGGCCTGCGCCTGCAGCGTTAGCCGGTCCTTGCTGGAGAGCGCCGCCTCCACGGACTGCTGCACCAGGACGGCGCGCATCGAGGGCGCCTCGAAGCGCAGCGTGCGCGCGCCGTCGTACAGGTCGTACTCGGAAAGCGGCTCAAAGGCGTGGCCCAGCAGGCCGCGCGCGTCCATGTTGAGCTGCACCGCGCCGCGCACATTGTAGCGCGCCGAGGCTGCCAGCTCGCGCTCTAGCTGCACCTGGCCCAGCACCTTTTCGCGCAGCGCCGCGCCGCGCTCGTCCACGAAGCCCAGCGTCGTCAGATGCGTGTTCAGATGCGACTGTCGCTGCTGCTTTTGCAAGAAGAGCACCTCGCGCCGCCGCGCCGCGCCGCGCTCCGCCTGCACGTTGTGCAGCGCCGTCAGGCCCTCATGGCCGAAGGTGTCGTACACGGCGCGCTCCGCGTCGTCGCTCAGCACCTTGTACGCGCGGTCCACCAAAATGAAGAGCTCCTGCGCCTCGCGCGCCTCCAGCTCCGCGTCAATCCCGGCGCCGTTCCCGTTCTCCACCTGCCGCAGCTTCTGCCGCTGGCGCTTGTCCGGGTGCAGCAGCCTGGCTAGCCGCGTGTACGCGGCCTTGATCTCATCTCGCGGCGCATGCCGGGCCACGTTCAGCAGCGCGTAGTAGTCCACCTCGCCGTCCTCACCGCGCTCCCCGCCGCGCGCGCGCCCGCGCGCGCCGCCGCCCATGTTGGATCGCGACGCCCGCGACGACGACGCCGCGCTGCGCCGCCCGTCCCGCGCCGCCGCCTGCGCCGCAGCCTGCGCCGCCGCCTGCGCCGCCGCGCCAGAGGCGGCCGGCCGGCCTCCGGGGCAGGCCTCGGGGCCCGCGCCGCGCGCCTCGCGCCGCCGCCGCCGCCGCGCCGCCGCCGCCGCCGCGCGCCGTCGCCGCTCTGCTCTGCTCTGCTCTGCGCCGGGCTTGGTTGGACCCGGGATAATTTGAGACTCGAGGCCCGGAAGCTCGACAGGGACCTCCTTCCTTCTTCTGTCCTGTACCTGGAGGACGTGAGGGACCTCGGCCTCGGCCTCGGCGAGCCTGCGCCGAGACTTGCAGCTCTGCTCTGCGCCGAGCTCGGCTGGACTCGGGATAATTTGAGACTCGCGGCCCGGAAGCTCGTCAGGGACCTCCTTCCTTCTTCTATCCTGTACCTGGACGACGAGGACGTGCGCGGCCTTGGCCTCGGCCGCAAATGATGCGTTGAAAGAGCATAGCGCTGTTCTTCTCTCGCGAGCCAGCCGGCTTCAACACGAACATTGATCAGGGGGGTCTCTACCTACCTCTATCAAGAAGCCAGCTATCATCATGTCATCGTCAGAGTGTGTGAAGAGTCACAGAGATGGACGGCGATCGACCCGGGTCAGCGCACGTTGGCCACGATGTGCGTCTTGGGCTTGAGGATGCGGCGCGAGTCGATGCCGGAGCATAGCTCGAGCGCAGTGAAGCCTTCCTCGTTGCGAATGGTGAGCACGGAGGAGGTGTCAGCCTTGCCGGCGGCGGCGTCGGCGGCGCCGAGCTCGCTCATGAATACAGAAAGGAGTGCCTTGTCGCCGGTGCTGGCAGCCAGGTGCACGGGCGTGTTGCCCCACTTATCGCGCTCCTGCAGACTTAGGCCGCGCTTGCTGAGCAGGCGCACGAGCGTGGCGCAGGTGGTGGCGTCCCAGGCCCCCACAAGACAGCACAAGTGCAGCGGGGTGCGCTCCTCGCGGTCCTTGACGCATGGATCGGCGCCCAGGCGCAGCAGCAGCGAGACCACCTCGGTATGGCCGAAGATGGCCGCCAGGTGCAGCGCCGTGGCGCCGGTCTCGTCGAGGGCCTCGGTAAAGGAGCCACCGGCCACGACGGCCTCGTGCACGCGCTGCACCGAGCCGGCCCGGCAGGCGCGCTCGAGTTCGCGGTTGGTGGCCTGGCGGTGTTCGAGCTCGAGCTTACGCCGCGTCTGCTCCTGCTTGCGCCGCAGATCCTCGGCCTCCTTCTCCACCTGGACGTCAACAGAGACCACGAGCACCTCGAGATTGCGAGCCACGCTAGGATGCTCCGCGACGAGCGCGCGCAGCGTGTCGGCGCTGAGGACGCCCAGCTCGCAGCCGTGCGCGTACGCGCCGTCGGCGCCGTTGCCTCCGACGGCGGCAGCGCCAGCGGGCGTGCCGAGCGCCAGCAAGCTGTCGAGCGTCGCCTCCTGCTCAACCGCGCAGATGTTGACCGAGTTGAACGGGTACGTCTGCACGTCGCGGTCCGCCTTGATGGCCAGGCTGCGACGCTTATCGGCCGGGTGCGCCGGCCCGCGGTGGCCACGCTCGTGCGCGTGCGCGTCGCCGTGCGCCATTCCATGGTGCAGCGGCGCGTGGTGGCCCTCGCCGGCCGCCTCGAGGACGCGCGCACGCATGCCAAAGGCATTTACCAGCGAGCGGCGGCGGCCTGACGCGTAGCGCGCACCGCGACCGCTGCCGCCGGGCGTGCCTCCCGCCTCGCCACTCAGGGGCGGCAGCGACCCCGACAAAGAGCGCATCTGCAGCGGCAGCGGCGCAGGCGGCAGCGGCGCCGCGCCCGAGGCGAACGTGGCGCCGCCCCGCGAAGAGAAGGACGACGCCGCGCTCGCCGCACGGCTCGCTGCGCTGTCCGAGTCTTCGGTCAGGTCGTCCTCGTCAAACTCAGCGCTGCTCGCGCCGCGCAACGAGCTGGGCGCCGAGGAGCTCGGATCGCCACCGCCACCGCCGCCGCCGCCGCCGCCACCGCCACCGCCACCATTGCCTGGCCCGCGCGACCCGCTCGTGCCGCGGCGCTGCAGCCGCGTTGACCGCGAAAGCCGGAAGACAGTGCTCCCAAACGTGGGCGCATGGTCTGCGGCGCTGTCGAGCGCCTCAGCCTCCGCTTCCGCCTCGTCCTCGTCTACCTCATCTTCCTCGTCCTCACCCAAGCCCTCGTAGTCGTCTTCGTCGTCGTCTTCGTCATCCTCGTCATCTTCGTGCGCGTACGCCCGCTGGTCAGCGAGAAGCGCATGCGCGCGGTCGCCGGCCGAGGCATGGCGCTGACGACGGCGTTGGCGCTGGCCCTCCGCATCCGAGCCGCCCTCCGCGGTTGGGTCCACCACGTCGAAGGCACTGTTGGTGTGAACGCCGAGGCCGAGCGCGCGTGCGTCGGCGCCCTCACTGAGGCGGTGGATGGTGACGTAGTGGCTCGACAGCACACAGACCTCAAAGATGGCGCCCTGCTCGAGCGTTGCCACCACCGTGCCCTTCATGGAGATGCGCACGGCGCCGCGGCGCACAATGTACACGGCGCCGCGCGGCGCTACAGCCAGGTACCGGTTGGGCAGGATGTTCTCGCGGCGCATGCTCTGCAGCAGCTTCACCTCGAAGCTCAGGCGCTCCTCGTCCGGGACGGCCCGCGTGAGCGCGCGGTAAAAGTCATTGCACCGCAGGAGGCGGCCGTACAGGTGCCGCAGACACTTGATGCGGTTCTTCTCCGGCAGCAGGCTCAGCAGCAGCTCTTCGATGCAGGCCGCGTCCTCCAGGTCGCGGTACTTTTGGTACTGCGCGCATATGGCATCCTCGCGGGCCGCGCCGTGCCGCTTGAACTTGCGCAGCACCTTGGTCGCCAGCGCGCGGTCAAACCCGAGCTGACTCACGTACAGCGCCACCAGGTGCAGGGCGTCGTTCGGATCCACCTCGCCTGCGCTCGCGGACAGCAGCACATTCGGGTGCGAGCCTGACGACGGCCTCGACGACGATGTTGGCGCCGCGGCGCGCTTCGAGTCGCCCGGCAGCGCGTTGCCGGCGCCCAGGCCCACCGAGCTCTTCCAGCCGCGCAGCGTCTTGATCCCTGACGACTTGCGTCGCGCCAGGTGCTTGATCTGATTCATCCTCCCCGCGCCGCTCCCGCCGCCGCCGACGAGCCGCAGCAGCAGCAGCAGCAGCAGCAGCAGCGCCTCCACGCGCCCCGGGTGCACAGGCTCGCCGATGCCTGCCAGTTCGAACGATCCGCCCGCCCGCCCGCTCCGCGACGGCCGGGCCGCGAGCGGCTCGCGCGGGCTCGCGCGCGCCGCCGGTCGCGCCGCCGCGCCGCGCGCCCTCCCTGCTCGCGCGCCTCTGCCGCGCCGCCGTCGCGGGCGCGCTTCTCGTCTCGCCAACGCCGCGCCGCGCTCGCTCGCTCGTCGCTTGCTCCGATCCCCGCGGCCGCCGCTCCGCCGCGGGGCCGCGCCGGGCCGCGCCGGGCCGCGCCGGGCCGGGCCGGGCCGGCGGGCGGGCGCTGCGCCGGGCGGGGGCGCGCGCCGCGCACTC
>JABLUY010000340.1:0-30622 GCA_013306675.1 Thraustochytrium sp. TN22 | reverse complement strand
CCCCCGCCCGGCACGGCTGGCGCGGCGGCGGCGGCGGCGGCGGCGGCGGCGGCGGCGGCGGCGCGGCGCCAACGGCGGCGCTCGCGGGGCTTCGTTCGCGCAGCCACCACTGGCACTCCTCGCGGCGGCGGCGGCGCGCGCGGCGGCGCGCGCGGCGGGCGGGATGGCGCAGCAGGCGGCGGACG
Organism: Thraustochytrium sp. TN22; assembly: GCA_013306675.1. Lineage (NCBI taxonomy): Eukaryota > Bigyra > Thraustochytrida > Thraustochytriidae > Thraustochytrium > Thraustochytrium sp. TN22. The sequence continues at coordinate 30,437 of JABLUY010000340.1, read as the reverse complement.
GCGGCCCGGTGGTCGAGGGCCCTGACCTGAACTGCTCGAGGCCGGAGACGGACCTGAAGGTGTACAAGCTCATCACCATCAAGCAGAACGGGCTCGAGTGCCTGCTCATTTCCGACACGGTTGCGGCGCGCCAGGATGAGGACGAGAGCGACCGCGAGATGGACGACGAGGAGGGAGAAGAAGGCGGGGCCGGTGGCGACGACGATGATGGGGACGGGGCCGACGAGGAGGACGGCGACGAGGACGAGGACGAGGACGAGAACGAGGACGAGGACGACGAGGATGGCGATGGAGACGATGAGGACGAGCAGCCGGCTCGGCACGCGGGCGGGCGCAAGCGGCGCGCGGCGGTGTGCGCGAGCGTGGGCATCGGGTCGTTCTTCGACCCGGAGGAGTGCCAGGGGCTGGCGCACTTCTTAGAGCACATGATCTTCATGGGGTCGCGCAAGTACCCGGAAGAGAACGCCTTCGACGCGTACCTGTCGCGCACAGGCGGGTACTCGAACGCGTTCACGGAGGGCGAGCAGACTAGTTTCTACTTCACGAGCAAGGTAGCGGCGCTCTCGCACGCGCTGGACATCTTCGCGCAGTTCTTCGTGGACCCGCTCATGCTAGAGGACGCGGTGGACCGCGAGCTGAACGCGATCGAGAGCGAGTTCCAGCTCTCCAAGAGCACCGAGGCGAACCGCGTGCAGGAGGTGCTGTGCCGCACGTCCGTGCCAGGTCACCCGCTCGGGCTCTTCGGGTGGGGCAACCTGCAGTCGCTGCGCGAGGACCCGCGTGCCAAGGGCGTCGACCCGCTCAAGATGCTTCGCACGCTCTACGACAAGTACTACGTGGCGCCGAACCTCAAGATTGTCGTGTGCGCGCCGCTGCCGCTCGCGGAGATCGAGCGCATCGTCGTGGAGCGCTGCAGCTGCATCCGGACGACCTCAGACTTCCAGCCGCCCACGCTGGCGCCGCACGGCTTTCCGTTCCGCGAGACCTCGCTGCGCCACGCGCACTACATTGTCCCCATCAAGGACGTGCACTACCTGCGGCTCACCTGGCAGCTCCCGCCACAGCTCGCCGCTTACAAGTCGCGGCCACACGAGTATCTGAGCCACCTCATCGGCCACGAGTCGGAGGGTAGCATCTTGGCGGTGGCCAAGGAGCGCGGCTGGGCCACCTCACTCTCAGCCGGCAGCGACAACGGCGGCTACGAATCCAACACCGCCTGCATGCTCTTTCCGGTGCAGATCACGCTCACGACGCGCGGCATGCGTGAGTGGAAGGCGGTTGTGGCGCTCGTCATGGAGTACGTGGGCCTGCTGCTTGCTGTCGGCCCGCAGCGCCAGGTCTTTGACGAGATTGCCGCGCTCGCCGAGGTAGACTACCGCTTTCTCGAGGAGTCCGACCCGGAGGATCAGGTCCAGGAGCTCAGCGGCAACATGCTCGCCTACCGCTCCCTCGCGCGTGAGGACCTCCTCACGGGCATTTACCTCTTTCGCGAGTGGAAGCCCGAGGAAGTCACCGCCATGCTCTCGCACTTTACCACCACCAACCTTCGCGTCGACCTCACCTCGAGCTTTTTCGGCTTGCACCGCGACTTCTCCGCTGATATGGAGGAGGACAACGATGAGGACGAGGCCGATGGCGATCAGGCCAGCGGCGGCGGCGACGACGACGACGATGAGGGTGGGGATGTCGCGGAGGAAGATGTCGATGTAGACGTCGACGGCGAGGACGAAAATGACGACAATGACGAGGACATCGCGGATATCGAGAACGACGACGACGACGACGACGACAACGACAACGACGACGACGATGAAGACGTCGTCGTCGAGGATGACGAGGACGAGGCCGAGGATGAAGAGGGCGATGATACGGACAGAAACGGCGACGTGTCGAACGGTGACCACAGCAAGGGCAAGGCAACCAGTAGCGGTCAGGCGGCAACAAACGGAGGCAGCGAAAAGACGGCGGTTCCCCCGGCGGCGCGAGGTGGCGCGCCCGGCTCGAAGCGGCCGCACAGTGCGCGTCCCCGGCCCGAGGACTTCCCGCAGAACCCGGCGCTCGATACGGACTGCGCGCCGGAGGTGGAGCCGTACTTTGGCACTCGGTACTGGGTGCGCGCGCTGGACGAGGCGACCGTGCGTGTGTGGGAAGAGGCGCGGCAGATCGGCGCGGTCTCGCCGTCGGGCCTGCGACTGCCGGACCCGAACCCGTACGTGCCGCGCGACCTCTCGCTGCGGCCATTTCCCGCGGAGGAGGCGCTGCACCCCCTGGTGGGCAGCTTCGTGCGCGTCGAGGCGAGCTCGGACTGGGCGTATGGCTTCGTGCAGAGCCTGGACGCGGCGCGCGGGCGCCTAGAGGTGGCTGTCGAGGACGACATCGAGGCCAAGCTGCGCTGGTTCCAGCTCGAGTACACGCTGGTGACCAGCTGGGACCCGAACGTGCCGAGCTTCCGCGCCATCGCGCTGGCCACCTCGCAGGTGCTGCGCATCGAGGTGGTGGCGGGCGGGCATTCGGAGCGCGGCGTGCAGCAGCTGACGGCCGCGGCCACGCGGCTCTTCGATCTGCGGCACAGCGAGCACGTCATGGACCGCGCGCCGGAGTTCGCGCGTTTCAGCGAGCCGCGGCTGGCCGGGTGCTCCACGGAGCAGGTCAAGGTGCACTGGCTGCACAGCCGTGCGTTCGCGACGCCCAAGGCAGACATCGCGCTGGGCTTCGTGTGCGGGCGCGACCACGCCGTGTCGCGGTCGCCCGTGCACGCCGTGGCCATGGACCTCTTCGTGGGGCTCATCTCGGACGAGCTCAACGAGCAGGCCTACATGGCGTCCATGGCCTCGCTTTACTACAAGCTGCGCAAGTCCGACACGGGCTTCGTGGTGCGTTTCTCGGGCTTCTCGGACCGCATCTTCACGCTGGTGGAGATTGTGCTGCGCCAGGTCTTCCCGGACGCCAGTCTGGTGCTGACGGCCGAGGCGCGCGCCGAGACGGACCGGCGCTTCGCCATGCGCCGCGAGTCGCTGCTGCGGTCGTACCGCAACATGCACTACAAGACGGGCCAGCACGCGTCGGCGGTGCGTCTGCAGGCGCTCAAGCCGCGCCAGTTCGGCCCGGCCACGCTGCTGGCGGCGCTGGACGACCCCATCGTGCAGTCGGCCGACACGATGCTGCGCCTGGTGCGCGAGGAGATCTTTGCCGAGCTCTTCGTGGACGGCCTAGTCTGCGGCAACGTGGTTGAGGAGGATGCCGCGCGCCTGCACCTCATCACGGCCACCACGCTCGAGGCCTTTCGCGGCGCGGACCCGCTGCCGCGCGCGCTCTACCCGCCGCAGCTCGTGCTCAAGCTCCCGCCCGGCGACGCGCTCATGGTGGAGCAGCCCTGCCGCGACCCCAACAATGCCAACAACTCGCTCGAGCTCTACTTTCAGATCGGCGAGGACTCGCTGCGCGACCGCGTCATCCTCGACGTCATTGAGGAGCTCATGGGCGAGCCCATGTACGACACGCTGCGAACCAAGCACCAGCTCGGCTACTCGGTCTCGTGCAGCATGCGCTTCACGCACAAGGTTCTCGGCTACGTTCTGCGCGTCACCTCCGACACGCACGCGCCCGAGGACCTCCAGGCCCACGTCTTCGCCTTTATGGAGGCCTTTGCCTCTTACCTGGAGAACGAGCTCCCGCAGGACCACTTCGAGGACGCGCTGCGCGCCTCCATCGAGCTCAAGCTTGAGGAGGACAACAACGTCAGCGAGGAGGCCAAGCGCCTCTGGGGCGCCATCGAGGACCGCTCGCTCGACTGGCACGCCGCGCGCCGCGAGGCCTTTGCGCTCTTTGGCGTCTCGCGTCGCGTCCTCGTCGACGCCTACCGCCGCTGGCTGCAGCCCACGCAGCGCGACCGTCTGCGCATCATCGCCGTGCGCTCCGTCGGCCCGGCCTTTCAGCGCTCTGCCGACGTCACCCCGCCTCCGAACCCGGTCGCGCCCGACCTCCTGCCGCGTTTCCGCCTTGTCGACGACGTCGCTGCGCTCCACGAGCAGTACCCGCACTACTCCCTCGTCAAGTGATTGACGTCATGATAGCTCTAAACGCCTGTCGTGTCTTTTTACTTTGTGTCTGTGTGTGTATAGCCTTCGATGCGCTGGGTGAGCTCTCCTCTCGCACGAGAGTCACGTTTCTTCTTGTAATCAAATCGATCAGAGTCCCATGAAATCCAGCAGCGTTTCCATGCGGGGCCCGTAACGAGCGTCTGCGAGAGCTCCTCCTCCACATGGACTTGACATCACCGGCAGCGACGTCGGCGCCACCACTGTGTGCGGACAGGGCTGCGCGTGCGGAGATGGTGACGAGGCTGGACAGCGTGCTGCGTCGCAACATCGTGCCTGGGTCGGAGCTGTACGAGTCTGCGACGGTGGCGTATGGCACTCTCTTCGCGACGTCGCGCGCCTTCCGCCAGGACGCGCTCATCAACCACGCGAGCGTGCTGCGCTTCATGGTGTCGATGGTGGAGGACGTGGGGCGCGCACGTTCCTTCCCGTCAGCGTCGCTCGCGTGCCTTGGCGCGCTGTGCAGCGCGAATGTTGGCGGCCAGCAGCACCTGCTGCCAGAGACGGCGTGCGCGCCCCCCTCCTTGCGCAGCCTGGACGACGTGACGCTGCTGAAGATCATGGGCGTGCTGTGCAAGGTGATGATGGACGAACCGGCAGGCCTGCGCTGGCTGCCGACCCTGCGCTCGAGCCTCGTGGCCCTGCGTGCCGCCGCTCGCTTGGGACAGGGCCACGCTGCGCAAGTAGTGCAGCTTGGCGCGCTGGAGGGCATCGCCAAGTTTGCCAAGGAATCGGACCCGGACGCGCTGCTCGCCATGGCAGGGCTGGCGGAGACGATCATCCTCTGCGCGCAGCCCTGTCTGCCTTGCGCTGCTATCCCCCTGCTGGCCCATATATAACGCATCTCGCGTGCCGCTAGACGGGACTTGAACGCACCATGTCGTGCCCGTCGTGTCGTGACACCAGCGGCCGGCGGCGCCTCTGCAGCTCATGCGGCAGCGGCATGCTCTGTGGTCCATGTGCCATTACCGCAGCGCAGATCGAGCCCATCATCTGCACGCACCAGTGGCGCCGCGAGCAGGGCGGCTACTGCAGCGTGATCCCGACTTCCTGGCGTTTGTTGGTCCCGCCTGCAGTGCCCGTCGCGAGCTCGACCTGATTGGCAGCAGCCTGGAGAACGACCTCGCGGTTGCGCTCGCCAGAACCCCCTCGAGGCGCATTGCAAAGACGTGCGACGAGGCCGGCCTCAAGCTGGTCTTCTTCAGCGTCAAGAACCGATTAGGTAAGCCCGACACAGTCGTGCGGTGCTGGGTGCCCAACGATTTGATCCGGTTTTTAGCGCGACGCCACGACGCCACGACGCAACGATGACGGCCTTGGCGCCGGAGCACGCGTGCTGCTCTGACTTGCCACACGAGAGCGGCACGAAGCTGCGCTTCTCGTGCAGCCACCAGGGGTGCTCTGCTACCCAGCAGTGCGGGTCGTCGGTCTGCGACAGCCTCTCCTTCAACAGCGACTGCACGCATGACCGGTACCTAGTACCTGGTACAACCCAGTACCACCACTGGCGAACCGTGTCTCACACATCAACGGCTACCGCGACGCACTGGCATTGATTGCACTGCTGCTAGCTCCAGCACGTGGTCAGACTCGGAGCAAAGCAAGCGGCAGACTCGCGCGCGTAGAACTCTGCAGCGCAGCGCAGTGCAGGACAGCGCAGGGTGGCGAGAGCGGCGCGGCGCAAGGTCTGGCTCGCGCGGCTGCTTGGTCGAGGCCGCTCAGCGAGATGACGGCGGCGCTCAAGGCGTGGGTCGCGGTCCTGGCGGTGCTGGCCTGCGCTGCAAGGGCCGACGCGCAGACGGAAACGCGCGACACAACGTGCAGGCTGACGCAGGCGGAGCCAGCCAAGCCGAACCCGTCGCTGACGCAATGCTACAAGTACAACACGCTGGCGTGCTGCGTGTCGGGCCATGACAGCGAGATCATGGACGCATACCAGGAGACGCTGAGTGGCAGTTGTCTGCGCGAGTACCCGCTGCTGGAGTATTTCTTCTGCGTTGGCTGCAACCCCGAGCAGCCGAGCTTCACCTCGGGTACGGACGGGGCGAGCCCGAAGCTGCACGTGTGCAGGAGCTACGCCGAGGCGCTGTACGCGCTGGATCTGGAGCGTTGCGGCATCCGTCTGGGCGTGGAGAACCCGCGCTTGAGCCTGGAGAATCCCGCTGCGCTCTGGGAGGAGGGCCTTCACGAGCCGAGTGACGTGCGCCAGGTGATTATCCCCAAGAAGGTCTTCGCTAACGCGACGGCCTTTCTGAATGCCATCAAGCCGCCGTACTTTGCCAACTATGAGATCGTCATCGAGTCCTCAGGAACCACGGACTGCTTGTCACCAGCGCCGCGCCGGGCCGCTAGCCTCGTGCTCCTCGCGCTCGCTGCGCTTTTGCTCAGACTCTAAAAAAACGAAAAAGAAAACGGGCATCGTGACGAGACGTGATTCTCATCGAGTTTGGAAGACTTGTAGCCTACCATACATTGCTTTGCACTCGTTCGTAGCATCGATAATATTTCGTTACTGCAAAATCTTGGGACAACAGCAAACACACACACACAGGGGGTTGGCCGGGGAGCAGCCGCGCACACAGGCCATATCAAATCATACGGCTCGGACCTTGCCGGGAATCTACGTCCGCAGCACGAATGGGAGCCGAGCGAGGCGCGCGAGCGATTGCAGGAAAGCACGTGAGTATATGTATGCATGCATGCATGCATGCATGCATGAACACAAGCGCGTGGCCCCTTTAGTTCCTTCCCCGACTACATCCCCTCTTCTCTCCCTCTCTCTCTCTCTCTCTCTCTCTCTCTCTCTCTCTCTTCTCTTCTCCTCTGGCTCTGAGCTGGCGCGCTATTTGGGATCGAGGTAGACGCCGGGCTGGCCAGCGATGAATTGCGGGTACGTGTGAAGCGCCTTGGTGACGTCGTGCTCGGAGACGAGGTTCTCCAGGAAGGGAAGCACGTAGAAGAGCTCGCGGTCGGTCATGTCGTCGATGAAGGAACTGACACGAATGGCGTTCTCCGGCTGGAAGAGGAAGGACGCCGGGGAGTTGTCGACGATGATGACGGACTTGATGTCGCGGCCGAGGAGCGCGAGGTCCTTGACGAAGTTGCCCTGATGGTTGGTGCATGACTCCCGGTACAGGCGGTGCTCAATGACGTTGTGGGTGTCGAGCAGGTCGAGCAGCGGGCCGGCGTACTTGGCGAGCGAGGCGGTGAAGATGACGATCTCGTAGAGCTTGCCGAGCTTCTCGAGCAGCTCGTCGGCGCCGGGCCGCTTGAGCACATAGACGTGGTGCACGAAGCCGTCGATCTCGACGGGCAGCACGTAGTCCGGGTTGGGCACGGGCGCGAAGGACGAGTGCACGAGCGTCTCGTCGAGGTCCAGCACGAGGCACTTGCGGCCTTGCATGCGCGGCAGCTGCGGCGGCAGCAGCGCCGGGCCGCCGCCCGTAGCCGGGCTCACGCACAGGCACACGTTGAGGCACATCATGCACATGCCGCACAGACACGACGGCGCGAGCGCGGACGAGTCCTGCCGCAGCTGCGCGCGCGTGCGCGCCAGCTGCCTCATCTCGCTGCTGCGCGCGGTGCGCAGCATCTCCTCCGGCTCCACGGGCGCCTCCTCCGCGGACTGCACCCGCCTCCCCTGCGCGTCCGTCTGCGTGATGAGCCCTGCCGCCGCGGCCATCGCGGCGGCCTCCTGCTGCTCCTGCAGCTCCGTCTTGCGCTCCGCCATGCCTCGGCCTCGCGTGCACCTGCTGCTCCGCACGCCGGGCCCGTACCTCGCCGCCGCCTCCCCGCGCCTGCCGCGCGCCGCGCGCCGCCGCCGCCGCCGCCGCGAGCGCCGCGCCGCGCCGCCGCGCGCCAGCGCCGCGCCGCCGCGAGCGCGCTGCCCGCGCGCGCGCGCACGCGCCCGCCAAGTCACGCGCGCGCGCCCGGCCGCCGGATGGAGGGATGGATGACCCGCGCCTCGCCTCGCCTCGCCTCGCCTCGCGCGAGCGCGGCGCCGCGCTGCGGCGGTGCGCGCGGGCGCCGGCGCCAGCGCCGCTGCACTGCGCTCGCGCGGGCGCGGCAGGGGCGGCGACGGGGTCTGGACGGGAGGGAGGGATGAGGAATGGATGGAGGGAGGGAGGGATGAATGCTTTTTTGAAATGATCTGTGAATGAAAGAATGGATGCTTTTGAATGGGAGGCGCGAGGAGGGAGGCGCAGCCCGCCGCGCGCGCAGCCGCCGCGCGCGGGCCGGCGGCGCCCGCGCGCGGCCACCGCGCAGGCGCGCGAGGCGCGCGAGGCGCGCGCGGCGGCGCAGGACCGGAGGAGGAGGATGGGAGATGGGATGCGAGATGGCGCATGGCCAGGCAGGCAGGCGTGGCGGCAGGACAGCGCGCGCGCGCGCGGGCGGCGGCGAGCGCGCGCGCGCGGCGGCGAGGCGCGGCGGCGCGCGCGAGCGAGCGAGCGAGGGCGGCGCGCAGGGCGGCAGGCGCGAGGCGGCGAGCGCGCGGGGCGGGTGGAGGACAGCGACGAGGAGAGGGAGCTGGAGAAGCTCGGGCAGAGCGCCGCGGAGGACGGCGGGAAGGAGAGAGAGACGGAGGGGGAGGAGGGGGGAAGGGTGGAGAAGGAATGGGGGGCTGCGCGGCGGCGTGGGGATGGGGAAGGGTGTTTGTGCGAGGTGTGGTGAAGAGCAGCAGCAGGAGCAGCAGCCTGAGATGCGTGCATCAGGACTTGTCCTTGGAGATGTGTCAGGTCCTGCTTGCCTGGGGTTTGCACTCGAGGCTGCCAGGGCAGCACAATATGACGCGCTTGAAGCTGGGCTGCGAGCACCACAAGCGGTGCCCGGACTTGTGTCATCTCGGCATCCGAAGTCTTTTGCCAGACGAGGGGCTCAGAGATGGCGCGAGAGACATCGGATGCCGTAGATGGCTCAAGATACTTCGTAGATGGCCCGAGAGACTTTGGATGCCGTACATGGCGCAAGAGACCTCGGATGCCATAGATCTTGTGCCTGGCGGTGAGTGTTGGTGAGTTTTTCAGCTTATTCATCGTCGTCAGAGCCACGCGCCTTGCGCGAGAGGTGCGAGTCAGAGGACTCGGAGGTGGCTGCAGCGGCAGCGGAGATGGGCGTGGTGATCTGCTTGCGCGCGTTGCTGAGGCGAACGGCGGACTCGGTGGAGGAGAGGGGCAGGTCGCAGCAGACGACGGCGAGGGGCGTGGCGACCGGCACACATGCCTCGGAGCCGTCCATGGCGAGCGCGAGCTGCTCGCCAGCCGCGCAGGCCACGGAGGTGTCGGCGGTCCAGAGCTGGACGGAGGCAGCGGTGTTCGTGTCGAAGCAGGAGAAGTCGGCCTCGAAGGCCCCGGCGCGCACGGTGGCGTCGCTGGAGGCGGCCATGCGCGCGACGGAGGCGGCCTTGCGGCGCAGCGAGCCGGCGTCGCAGAGAGTCATAAACATGACGCGGCTGCAAAAGTCGGACGCAGCGGCCGCCGTGAGTCCCGCGCTTTGGCAGGCGCCCGTGATGCACTCCTCCTCCTCCTCCTCGCTGGCCGTCGGGCTCGAGGTGGTGGTGGGCGGCGCGGTCGGGCTAGCCGTGGGCGCCTCGGAGTAAAGCGGCGCGCTGCCAATGGGGCCGGCGCCGGACGAAGGGCTGGCCGTTGGCGCGGCGGGCGAGGTCCCGTCGGCGGTCGGGCCGGCCGTGGGCGCGGCCGAGGGCTCGGCTGTGGGCGCGGCCGTGGGCTCGGCCGTGGCATCGGCCGTGGGCGCGCCTGTTGAGGGCGGCAGGGTCGGGGTCGCGGTGGTCGGCTCCGAGGTGGGAGACGCCGTGGGCAGCCCCGTCGGCGCCGCCGTCGGCGGGCAGGGCGCACAGAGGCCCCACCAGTACTGCATCGCGCCACTCTTGGGCAGCTTGGGCACGCCGTTCTCCTCAGGCAGGCTTTCCAGGGCACAGTAGTAGGCATCGGCCTGGGTGCGGTCGCCGCCGGCGTTCTCGACGGCGTCCTTGATGTCGGCCATGAGCGAGGTGGTCGCACTCGTGGTCTGCGGCCGGAAGTCTCGGTACGAGACGCAGCCCTGGTGCGTGTCGCCAGAGTAGACCCACTCGGACGCGCAGCGGCCGCTGGTCAGCTCGCCGGTGAAGTTGTTCCCGCCAAAGGTGACCGTGCCGATGCAGGCGTCATTGCTGTTGATGTAGCCGTCCGCCAAGGTGCGCTCGTCCAGCAGCGCAGGCTGGGAGGTGGCGGCGCGGTCGCTGGCGAGCGCGGAGCTCCCGGAGACGCCGTCGCTGACGCAGAGAAAGAGCGTCTCGCTCAGGACGTAGCCCGAGGAGCAGACGCAGGCGCCTCCGGTCGCAAAGGCGTGAGGTGGGCACTCGAGGCAGCCGGAGGCGGCAAGCGGGGCGTCCACGTCGAAGACCTCGGCCGTGTCGACCTGGAAGGCCGTGTCCTCGGTCTCATAGATGAACTGCAGGGCCGCCTCGCGCTCCACGTCGATGATGAGCTTGGAACCATCCAAAAAGTGGACCGTGGTCCGCGTGGCGTCGCTGGAGCGCTCCACGGATGCGACGCGCTGGCCGAGCGTGACCCAGTCGCCGTCGCGGAGAATGGCGAAGCGCAGCGACGTCACGTAGTGCAACTTCTCGAGATCCAGCTCCGCGAGATCCAGCAGGCTCGAGAGGCTGCCTTCGTACACACTGACCTGGACGGGCGAGCTTTTGGACGCCACCTTGTTGAGGTTGAACGGGTCGCTGTAGGCGCGCAGCACGCCGTCCGCCGACACGTCCACCATGCTGGCCGTGCGCACACCGATCTGCAGAAAGACAAACGCCAGAATGGCCACGATGAGAAGCGCGCCGCACCGGGCGGCCCGGGCCACCCCCGTGGCCTGCCCGCCGTGTTCGTTGCGCTTCTTGGCCGATGCGGCGCCCGGACCTGCGGCCGCCGCGGCATTGACGTTGGCGCCGACGCTGCCGCGGGGCCTGCTGTCTGGCAGCGGGGCGACCGAGGCGGAGCCCTTGGGCTTGCCGCGCCCAGCCGCGCCCGGGTCGTCGTTCTTGACGAAGGGCTGCGACGGCGCCGAGCCGATCTCCACGCGCGTGGAGGACGCAATATGAGCATGGGCATGGTTCTCCACAGGCGCGGTCTGCTCGAAGGCGGTCTTGTGCACGTGCACGTGCTCCAGCACGCTAGGACCGGCGAAGAGCTCGTGCTCTGGGTGTTGCACGGGAGAGTAGTGCCCGCCAAAGGCCTGGAGCTGCGCCGCCGGCGACAATCCGCCATCTACCCGCACGTTGGTCTCAGCTCCACTGCCAAAGTTGCCGGCGCGCTGCTGCCTGCGCTGCTCCTTGAGTTCGCGCTTGAGCCGCCGCTTTTCCTTGCGCTCCTCCTTGAGCCTGCGGCGCTCCTCCTTGGAGAGTCCGGCCTCTTCCGGATGCGCATGCAGGTGATGCTGCTGGTGGTGGTTTCCACGGTGTGTTGGCGACGAGAAGCCGGCGTCCGAGTCGGACGCCGCCCCCATTTGCATCATTTCGGCCGCAGCCGGACGGCGCGAGCACGTCAAGTCACGCGCTGCTTCTCGAACTGCGCGAGCGAGCGAACGAGCGAGCGAGCGAGCGAGTGCTTACTCACGTGCTTGGCTCAGGACTCCGATCACACGTGCGACTTGATGCAGCCGGCGAGCCAGTTCAATCATTCATTCATCCTTCGGCACATGCTGCAGTGCTGCATGCTTAGGCTGGCGTGCACACACCCACACATCACAGTCTTCAAACCAACGTATCCCTTTCAGCCAGGGACCTGCTGCCGGGGCCGGGCCGGGCGTGCGGGCCCAACGTATAGTTTTTTCTCTTGCCTCTCGTCGGCGCCGGACCTGGAGAACGTCAAGGTGGCCGGGAACCAGCCGGAACCACAGCCAAAGCCAGCCTGCTCCAGTGCTGGCTGCTGCAACTTGAACTTGAAGGGGCTTGACTGTGAAAGAAAGCGGCGCACACTGGCCAGTGTGTGCGTGAACGAAACGGTTTTTTTCCGTCGAGCGGCGCGGCGCCTGCCAGTGAGCTGCGCGCGCCGCTGGCCTTGGCGTACTTGCCGCGTCTAAGCAATGAAAATTCGTGCGTTTGGGTGCCAACGATAACATTCTTCGTTTGTGCGCGCGGTGGCAGCGGTCGTTTACAGTTAGTTGGCTGGGTGGGCGGGAAGGCAGGCAAGCAAGCAAGCAAGCAAGGAGGCGGCCCGCGGTGCGAGCGAGGAGGCAGCAGACCAGTTCGAGGAGGCGCACGGCAGTGCTGCTCGAGCGAGCGCGCGATTGCCGAGCGAGTCGGTCGCCGAGCGAGTCGCCGTCGAGAGAAGAAGGCAGCTTTTTCAGTCCTAAAGCAAACAAACGATGGCCGCGGCGCCGCAGCAGGTGGAGCTGGTGTCGGCGCTGGGTTTCGCTGGAAACGTGCCGAGCGGCGTGGTGGCGCACCCGGACGGCGAGCATGTCGTGTACCCGCTGGGGTCCACGGTGGTGGTGAAGAACACGAGGACAGGGAAGCAGACGTTCCTGCAGTCGCACTCGGACGTGATCACGACAGTGGCGCTGTCGGCGGACGGGTCGCGCATCGCGTCGGGCCAGCGCACGCACCTTGGTTTCAAGGCGAAGACGGTGGTGTGGGACTTTGACGCGGCGAAGCTGGGCGAGACGAGCGCCGTGGTGCTGGAGCTGCCGAACTTCCACACGGGCAAGGTGCAGTCGCTGGCGTTCTCGCCGAGCGGCAAGTACCTGGCGTCGCTGGGCGGCGCGGACGATAACAAGCTGGCGATCTGGGACGCGCGGACGGGCAGCAAGGTGGCGTTCACGCAGGCTGCGACGGAGTCTGCGCTGACGGTGCAGTTCTTCAACAACACGGACGCGAAGCTGGTGACTGCCGGGTACCACCACGTGCGGCGGTGGACGGTGGACTTTGGCGCGGAGAAGCTGGACCACGTGGAGGCGAACATGGGCACGCTGCGGCGCATCTTCAAGTGCGTGGCCATTAGCGACTGCGACTCGACGGCGTACGCCGGCACGTCGACGGGCGACATTCTGGCGATCGCGCTGACGCCGCGCACGCCCAACTTCCAGCAGGCGGGCAACGAGCTGTTCCGAAAGGGCATCCGGTCGATCTGCCACGTCCGCGCGGCGAACGGGCGCGCGCAGGTGGTGGCTGGCTGCGGCGACGGCAGCGTGGTGGCTCTGGACGCCGGCACGCTCAAGAAGGTGGGCGCCGGGTCGGTGCTTGGCGAGGCGACCTCGGTGGCGCCGATCCGCGGGTCGCCGGCCGACACGGTGACGCAGCTCTTCGTGGGCACGAGCGAGTCGAACATGTACTTTTGCGCGGACGTGCTGAGCCTGGAGTCGTCCATGCAGCTGCGGTCCTCGTGCCACTACCACGGCATCACGGACGTGGCGTTCCTGGAGGGCCTGGACGCGGTTTTCGTGACCTCGTCGCGCAACGACCTGCGCGTGTGGAACGCGCGCAAGCAGCAGGAGCTGCTGCGCATCCAGGTGGCGAACGTGACGTGCAACGCCATCGCGCTGCCCAAGAGCGGCGACCTCATTCTCTCTGCGTGGGACGACGGCAAGATCCGCGCCTTCAAGCCTGTCTCGGGCAAGCTGGAGTTCGTCATCAACGACGCGCACCCGGAGGGCGTGACGGCGCTGGGCGTCACGCACGACTGCCAGACGATCATCTCGGGCGGGTCGGAGGGCGCGGTGCGCTTCTGGTGCATGCGCACGCGCAAGATGAAGGCCTCGCTCAAGGAGCACAAGGGCCCGGTCTCGTCCATCTCGGTGCGCGCCGACAACAAGGAGTGCGTCACGGCCAGCGACGACGGCTCGTGCATTCAGTGGGACCTCGTCTCGTTCCGCCGCGCCCAGGCCATGTTTGCGCAGACCATGTTCAAGGCCGCGGTCTACCACCCGGACGAGTCCCAGGTGCTCACGTGCGGGTCGGACCGCAAGCTCACCTACTGGGACGCCTTTGACGGCAACGCCATCCGCATCCTCGAGGCCAGCAACCACCAGATCAACGCGCTCGACGTCGACCAAAACGGCGACTGCTTCGTTGCGGCCGGCAATGGCTGCCTCCTCAAGATCTTCTCCTACGACGAGGGCGACCTCCTCGCCCAGGGCGAGGGCCACTCCGGCCCCATCAACGCCGTCAAGATCGCGCCCGACCAGTCCCGCGTCGTCTCCGTCGGCGACGAGGGCGCCATCTTCATCTGGAAGATGGTCGCTACCGACGGTCGCCTCGAGGCCGAGGCCAAGCATTCCTACAAGTGATTTTCTCAACCTTGCTCCATGGTCTCTGCCCTCTGCCCCGGCCTTGTTCCCAAAGCCTGTCAGTCAAAGAGGACGCAGGAGGCTAGGTGGCAGGCCAGACAAAGGCTGCCTCTTGCTGCCACGTCCACACACAAAGCCGCCGCGCAGGTTTTTGGGGCAGAGAACAAAATGCATCAGTTCGTCTTTTTCATGTTGCTGGTCTTCTCGTGCAACCGCTGAAAATGCGCAGCAGTCTCTGCACGGTAGGCAAGAACCTGCATGAGAATGACAACGTTGAGGAGGAGCGGGAGAACCTCGCCGGCTGCGGCGACAGGGTCCTTGACCTCGTGCAGCACCGTCAAGAGACGCACGGAGCCGCCGAGCACGGCTGCGACCAGTGTGCCAAGCGAGAGCACGCCGGTGTGCTTGTTGCGCCAGTTTTCGAGGATCTGCGGCAGACGGCTGACGACGGAGCCGAGACTGGCGTAGACGATGAGCAGCGGGAGCTGGTCGTCTGGAAGGTTGGCCATGGCGAAGAGCACCGCGACGAGGCCGAGCGCGGACAGCAGCGCGAAGAGCAGACCCTTATTGCCGTAGTAGACGATGCAGAGCGCGATGAGCACGTTCTGCAGCATGAGAGTGACCTTCTCGCCGTAGGTGCTGAACGGGTTGCCGGAGGCCACGTTGAAGCAGAGTACCGCCGCGTACATGGTGGTCTCGAGGAAGACCGAGGACGTGGACAGGCCGTCCACGGACGCGGAGCGCAGGATATTGCGGATGAGCGGCACCTTGAGCACGCTGGAGAAGACCACGATCCCGTACCCGGCCGCCTTGCTGAGCGCCTGCTTGAGGCAGGCCACGTCCAGCACGTCGAGCTCCAGCACGAGCCGGTCGAAGCACGCCTCGCTCACGAGCAGCGGCGCGGCCAGCGGCCGCGCCCAGCCCACGGCGCCGCGCCACGCCTCCATCCCGCGCAGGCAGGCAGGCAGGCAGGCAGGCAGACAAGCGAGCAAGCGAGTGAGCAAGCGAGCAAGCGAGCACGCAAGCGAGCAAGCAAGCGGAGAAGACGCCTACGCCTGCCTGCGCGACCGCCGCCTGCGCGCGCCGCCGCCACGTGGACGAGGCGGCCAAGCCTTGGGGCTTTGGCTGCCGGTGACAGTGGCGGCTCTGGCTCTGACAAGTACAGTGCCACTGCACGCACGGCTCTGGGCGGCCCGCGCGGCGGCGCGGCTCGCGCGCGCCCGGCCGGCCGGCAAGCCCCAGAGAGCCGCGCGGCGCGGCGGGGTTCCATTAGGCCCGCCCTGTGCGCCTCAAGCCGTCCGAGGCGCTAGCCTAGCTAGCTCTAAGTTAGCTCTCAATCGAAGGACGCTCGAGGGGTCGCTTCACTTCGAATTCTAAAATCGACGGCGAAAGGAATGCGCGAAGTGATGCTTCAAATCGGCTGAGCATGGCTTGCCCATCAGGTTTGGTTGCTGTGATTCTTTTGCGAATGGCGATTTGATTGAGTCTCTAGAATTGATAGCAGCTATATGGAGAAGGCCGGGTGTGTACCGAGCACCCGGGTGTGTGTACTCGAAGCCCGCACTCAGCGGACCCGCGCACTGGACCCGCCCGCCAAGCGCAACTTGAACTTGTGGTGAACTTGAACTTGAACAAGCGCGTTTGATAGGCCTCTTCGAATCCGTTTCAACTTGTCAACCAGTGACTCGGAAAAACACACGGGAAGGCCAGATTCGGCGCGGTCTCGGCGCGGTCTCGGCGCGGCGGTCAAGACGCCCCTGGTGCGTCCTCGCTGTCGGGGGCCGCCCCAGCTTCAAGTTGCAGTTCGTTTGTTTTGAACGGCGACCCCGAAGTTCCAGATGAGATGCGCTTCATGCGCTGGGCGAATACCCCAAAACACGCCTCCAGAGTCCAGCCTACCCCCCCATGCCTCCCCGGGCGCCGGCCTAAAGTCAGGGCGGACAGAAGTGGCGCTTCAGCGCCTCTTGCGCCATGCAGAGACATAACAAAGGCGCAGGACTCACGCGCGCGCGCTGCAGCGCACGCTGCGTGGCGGGCGCGCGGCGCGGGCAGAGGCGTGGGCGCGCGGGGGGGAGGTCGTGTTAGGCTCAAGCCCTGCGGTTGGCCCTGGTGCGCTCGGAGCCGGTCAGGCAAGAGACCGGAGGGAGCCCTGGACGCACCTGGTCGTTAGGTTGACGCCCAGCCGAAGACCTCGCTCAAGACACGCCTGGATGACATGGCGCGCACTCCAAGCATCTGCGTGGTGACCTCGGATGCTGGGCTCAGCCCGGAGAAGGTCTTAGAGCCTGCCGGGGCACAGGCGTCGCCAGCGGCGTCACGGTGCACGTGCGAGTTGGCGTGGTGCCAAGCGATAGACGGTATCTTCCGCACGAGCCAGATCTACAGGAAACGACGTTTTCGCGGGGCGGTGTCGAAGAACGCGGAGACGGACTCTGACGAGCAGGATCAGCGTGCGCGAGACCGAATCTTCACCAAGCTGCGGCCGAAGTCGCAAGCCGAGCTGTCGCCCAACACGAGTGCGCGATTCCGGTGGCACCACTTCCGGCCAGAGTCCTTTCGCTTCGACGAGAAGAAGGGCGACTGGGTTTTGAAGACGAGCTCGATCACTCAGGTGATAGCGATGGAGACCATGATGACGCCGCCACCAACTGGCGAACCAGCCGTGTGGAACTCGAGCAGGTGGGTTCTTCAACACGAGAGTGCCACGCCGACTTCAACGGCGGAGCGAAGACTCGCGAGTCAAGTTGCGTCTCCGGAACGCAAGGCTCTTGGGCGCCGCGCTCATTCGGCCGCTCGTGCGGCCGAAAGTGATCGAGAGCACGCGCAGCAGCAGCTGGAGAAGAAGAGAAAGGCCGAGACTGCCCTCGCGCTGCGACGAGCAACGGAGGCCGAGGCGAAGCTGTCACGCCAGGTTCGCGAAGCGAGCGTTGCAGAGTCTAGATACAGGGCAAATTCGGAGCTGACAGTGGCGGCTTCTGTATCCCGCCAGATGCTGAAATTCAAGGAGATCATGAAGGCGAAGAATGCTGCCAAGGGTTCTCAGCGTTCGGCAGAAAAGGCCACCTTCGACGCGATCGTCCTGGACCTGAAAGCCGACAAGGCAAAGCTAGAGCACGACAAGGCGAAGCTGCAGGCCGACAAGGCGAAGCTGGAGGCCGACATGGCCTTGTTTCAGGCGATGTTAGCTTGCGCCGACACCGAGAAAGAGAAGATCAGGGCGAGCACGGTTGATGCCGAGGCACGGATCAAAGCTCTGCAGACGGAACTCTCCCACTCAAAGGCGGTCAACGAAGAGAACGGGCAGGTGATCAAGATTCTCAGTGCGACTCGCACTGAGGCGGACCCTCTTCGGTGGAACGTGTTCAAGTCAACACGGCGCTTCGCCGACAAGATCAAGTTCTATACTGGGGTGTCAAGTGTCATATGCTTCGAGGACATTGTTTCGCTCGCTCGCGTCGCTGGTGGAGACGACGCCCTGCAGCGCCCTGCAAGCACCGCGGCCTGGAAGGCTTTCAAGGAGGGCAATAGGGACTTAAAGCCCCAGGACATGAGCACCAGAATGACGTCCAAGTCCGCCTCAACCAGCGCGTCGTGCCGGAGTAGCGCAGCCCGCCTCGTGCTCGAAGATCGCCTTCTCATGACGCTGATGATCCTGCGCCTGAACCTGAGCCAGGTAGTCATCGGATCGCTGTTCGGCGTGAACCAGGGCACAGTCTCGCGCAACTTCGAGTTCGGGATCCAGACGCTGTACGAGGTCTTCAGCCGTGGCTTGGAGACACCTGACTCAGAGATGCTGAAAGTGTCCTGCCCCGACAAGGTCAAGAAAAAGTTTGGGAATCACATGATCAGCTGGCTCCTCGACGCGACGGAGCTCGAGATTCAGGTCCCCGATAACCCTCTTGCGCGGAGTGCGACCTGGAGCGAGTATAAGTCGCGCAACACTGCGAAGCTGCTCTTAGGTTTGACTCCTAGCGGCTACATTGGTTGGGCTTCCCAGGCCTACCCGGGCAGGATCTCCGATCCTGTGATCACGGAGCGCTCGGGGTTCTACTCGGAGTGTGTGCACCCAACTCAAACCATCATGGCGGACAAGGGCTTCATGTTGCATGCGCCGCTGGCCAGCCGTGGTGCGCAGCTCTACGTTCCGCCCAAGCGATTCAAGGGTCAAAAGGTGCTGTCTCAAAGCGAGGCAAACGATACCCGCAAGATTGCCAACTTTCGCATTCACGTGGAGCGAGCAATCAACCGTGTCAAGGACTGCCATTGGCTCACGAGTACGGTTGCACTCCACCAAGCTGACCTGATTACACCTGCCTTCAAGGTCGCTTGCTACATCACTGCACTATGCGGCCCTCCAATCACCGCACCTTCAAACACCGCATCAAGGAAAAAAAATGATCTTTACCACATGTCAGGACTCTCGTCAGAGTCCTCGTCGAAGATGGGATCGAGGGCCAACTCGGTGGATACGTCGATGGGGAGCTCGTCGAGGCCGGTTCTGCATAGCTCCGCAGCAGCACGGTCCTTCCAGAACTTCTTGGACACGAAACCGTTCAGCACCGGCGCAAACATTTGCGACGCGGCAGACTCCTCACCTGGGCTTGTCGCTGCGCCCGCCGCGATGCACTCAGCTGATGCTTTCACGTAGTTGCTGTTGCGGCCCCTCTCGGCGATGTCGCGCAGTGTTGCAGCATGGACGTCTGGAGGCAACGGGTTGTACTCGAGTCGGCCAAGAGTGTTCTGCCGGCAGACGGGTTCGCCGTATCGCCTTTTCTTCGCACGAGGGGTTCGCTGGGCTCGCTCGAAGATGAGGCAGGCGAGGGGGCTATTCACCAGGTCCTTGTCTGCCTCTTGCCTCGGCCGGTTCCACTCGCACCTCCTGTCGGTGGCAGGGCCGTCTTCACAATGGTCACGTTTGAGGTTTTGGACGGCCTGCAGCAGTGCGCTCACATGCACATAGCCGCTGTCGGCACGCGCCACGGGACACTCGCACATTTGGTCCTTGATCTTGGTGATGACCGGGGGCCGGGTGTTTGGGCGCCACTGGACCTCGCATTTGGCGTAGACCTGATACACGCCGTTGACCATTGACCTCGGGCAGAGAAGCCTGAGCCAGCAGGTGTCAGGGAAGCGATCGCCATTGCTCGGGTAGTAGGCGCCGAATCCGCGCAGGTGTGTGCGGAAGCAGATGCGCTTGTAGCCCTTCTCAAGCACCCCGTCCTTCGTGCATACGTCCTTGAAGTGCGCTTGCAAGACCGTCTCGGAGACAACTGGCGCGCGCTCTTGCATCTCACCGATGTTCGAGATCCAGTCCTCATTCTGAATGCCCTTGAGCATCGAGCTGACCTCGGCGTTGTCGATGAGTGGGAGCTCGTGGGTTCTGCGCCCGTTATTGCGCAAGATTTGGAGAGCGCTCAGGACTTCTGGGCAGCGTAAGTTGGTGAGCGCTTTGTGCTCCTTGCGTGCCTCCTCCTCAACGCGCAGCTGCGTTCGAACATCAGCGTGGAGCTCAGCCACCTTTCTGTTGCCCGGAGACTGACCGCGAGTGCGAAGTCAGCGAGCCAGCTGCGCTTGCTTGGCCGTATCTACCTCGCTTTCAGCCATCTTGGCCCTCGGTGAGATCGACAGTCTCAAAGCCATCCTGGGGTTGCACTTTGGTGACCCCGTCACCCACGTCGTGTTGCTTGGACGCACGGCCGTCGCACTCACACGTCCCGCGGAGGCCGTTGCACTCGCAGTCACACGTCTCGCGGAGGCCGTTGCACTCACACCTCTCGCGGAGGCAACGTAGCCCCAGCGCGATGAGGTCAACGTGATCCCTGTCAAAGCCTGTCTTGCCGACGAGCGCCGACACGTCGGTCTCGGCCAGCACGTCCAAATCCAGCGAGTCGACCTTTCCCGAGGCGAGGAAGAGCCCAACGCCAGCGAGAAGACCGCCCTTTGCCGTCTTCATCTGCAAGCAGACTTCCTCCTTCAGCGCCCGGGGCCAACCCATGTGCGCGATGAGCTTGCAGGCGAGCGTCTCGGGCTTGAGCCACTCCGTTACGTCCACCTGCTCATCAAGAAGCTTGTCGAGGACGCGGAGCGCCGTCAAAGGCCCAACGCCCCTGATGTCGTGGTGGTCAGTCTTGATGAGCAGTGCGTACGCCAAGCATACGGCAGCCGCCGCAACCTTTGGCTCGCAGTCTTCCTCATCTGCGAGCTCGTCGATGATGTGTCCAAGGTCACGTTGACACTTTTCCCCGGACTCTTCGTCCAGAGGCGCTGTTGGTCCGGCAGGCTCGAAGAGGGTTCCCATGCCGACATGCCAGTCTGCAGAAGGTACGACGAGGAGGGACTCCTCGTTGCCTCCTTCGTGCACGAGCATGTCCGAGTCGACCGAGATGATGTATTGAATGGTCTGTTCGCGAAGCATCGCCACCAGAGTGTGGTCTGCCTCGTAAGGCGCCACCACGTACGCGAATCCACCCTCGCGCAGCCGCCGAATGACAGCATAGACGAGCTCACGCGAGACGCCGGCGTTGACCTTGGAGAGCTGCTCCAAAAGATCGGGAGGAGGCTCTTCACCCTTTGCAGCGTGCTCCTGAAGCTGACTTGCTAGGGCGTCGGCCTTGTCCTTGCGCTTCTTGCTTCTCGCCGAGTTTGTTCGACACTTCATCGGAGTGGGCGCCCCATCAAAGGCAACGATGTGCCTCGCACCCATTCTTTTGAGCTCCGTGAGCCGACTGACAAAGCTCTCCACGGTCTTGGTGAAGTTCTTCTTCGTGATGTCCTCGTGCATGACACTCACGTACATGTGGAGCCAGACAGAGGCGTCCACGCCGACGTCCTTGCCGGACAAGAGCTCGCAGAGCGTTACCTCGCGCGACTTGGACGCCAGAAGCCGCCGAAGGCCAGTAACGCCCATCCTGGCTGAGAAGCAAGAGGCGCGAACGCAGGCGCGTTGCCCAGCTCTCCCGGCCCACCCCTGCCGCGCTGCCGCCTTGCTCCGCGCCTCCGCGTCAGCGTCCGCCGCGGCGACTCGAGGCTACAGCTAGCTGCTCAGAGCCTGAAGCGCCACGCGGAAGCCGCAAAGGGGTAGCGTCCGAGTCTCCTCGGCGCTCCCTCCTTGGCGGCGTTGGCGCGGAGGGCGGCGCATCTCATCTGAAGGGCACGCAGCCTGCTAGCGCTAGCTAGTAGCTAGTGGCTGCGTTCATGCCGAGGCGGCCTTGGCCTTCCTTGGCTCGGCGCCGGCCGCGGCTGCGCGTCGGGGCGTGGCGCGGCAAGGGCCTGCCGCGAGCCCACGCTGCGAGCCCGCGGCGGCCGGCGGCGCGGCGGCGGCGGCGCGGCGGCGCGCTGCCGCCTGCCCGCGTGCCGCTGCCAGTGGTGCTGCTGCGCGAGACAACGTTTTATCGCGTCGCTGTGGCGAGCGCCACTGTGGCGAGGCGCGCCGAGCGGCTAGCGCGCCGCGTGGCCGCACGGTGAGCGCGGCAGCGTGGGCGGAAAATCTATCTGCGGGGAAGCTGGCCCCCGCAGCCGAGGCGCCAAACCACTCATTGCGGGGATCGGGGTAGGCTTGCGCTGCGGCATGAGGGCGGCTTCGCGCTGCTGCTGTGCGGCACAGCGCGAAGCGCCGCCACAGCTCCGCATGAGGCGCGGCCCACAGCGGCGCTCGCCTTGTACTTGTACATGCCGGTGCGCGCGGGCGGCCAGCCACCGTGGCCACGGACCGCAGCAGAGCGTGGGTGGCTGGGTGGCCGCGCGGCCGTGGCCGGCTGGGCGGCAGGCGCGTTGGCAGGCGGCGGCAGGCAAGGCACGGAGGCGCGGCCGGTATGTGCTGGGCCGAGGCGCCGGTGGCGCTAGCGACCGTGGCCGCTGCCGCGCCGCCCGCGCGCGTCGCCTCCACACACAGCCCACAGCCGGCCGGCCCCGTGCCTGGCGAGTCTGCGGGGAGCTGCGCCGCTGCCAAGGCCGCCTCAGCGCGCAGGCGTGGTATGGCGGACGTCCTCTCCGGAGCCAAAGGCCTGCGGCGGCGACAGCGGCGCAGGGCCGGGCAGGGCGTTGCGCCCGTGGATGCAATGAAGGAAGCCAGCAACTTGAAGCCAACCTGAGCGGCCGGCAGGTGGCGGGCAGATCTGGCTGCGCTGGAGCCAGGCCGCAAGGCCACAGCAAGTAGGGCGCGCCGCAGATCGCAGCGAGGGATGGACTTGCGGTGCACTGCAGGAACCGCAAACGCCTCTCGGAGCTCGTTCGTGCTGCGGGCGCTGCGGTTGGAGGGTCATGGGGCCAAAACGCATCGCGCGGTGCGGTGTCGGCGGAGCAACCGCTGTGGAGCTGCTGCGGGCGTTGCCAACAGCTGCTGGCTGTTCCGAGAGGCAGGCGCCGTGCCCACGGCACATGCCCTCGGCCCGCCTGCCAGTGCCCGGCGCCCGCGCCCGCCTGCCTCACAGTCAGTCACTGGCCCTGGCCCGCGCTGCCCCCCAGTCCCGGCGCGGCGGCGCGGCCGGGCGGAGCTGCGCGGCGCGGCGCACCGCAGCGCGGCGCGGCGCCGGGCCACGGCACGGCGCCTGACTCGGACCGCGACTGCGAGCGCCCCGCGCGCCAGTGACGGGGTGCGGCGGAGGGCGGCGGAGGGCGGTGAGCTGTTGGCGGGCGGCGCCGATGTTGGCCGACGCGCCGATGTTGGCTACCAAGCGCGGAGCACCTTGCGCTGAGAGCGCCAGCAGGGGGCGCGCTAGCGCGAGCGGTAAGAGGGCCTAGGGCGGGCCGCTTTGGTGCGCTGCGGGGAGTGTGGGCCTGATCGCGGTTGGCGCGAGGCTGCGGGGCGCGGGTGGGGCCGCGCTGCCGCGCTGGCCTGCTGCCCTGCAGTCGGCGAATTGCCTCCACATCGCAGCTTGCAGCCGCAGGCCCCTGCTTTACTTTCTTGCGACTGACCTGGCCGCTGGGGGCGACGGTCGCGTGCTGCGGTGCGCTGCGGGCCCGCAGCACGGCTCCGCATCCCCACAGTGCCTCGCAACGCGCCGACTCGCCCTCTTTCTGCGCTTGGCGACCCCGGCCGCGCGGCACCGCAGCCCGGCAGACAGCCAACGCGACCGGCGGCGGCGACCTCGCTCGGCGGCGGCGCGGCGCGGTGCGGCGCGGCGGCGGCAGGCAGGTAGGCAGCGCGGCGGCGCGGCGCGCTCCGGCGGCGCTCGCGGCGGCGCGGCGCGGCGCAGCGCTCCCGGCGGCGGCGGCCGGCATCGCGGCCGCTCCTTTCCCCTTTCTTTCCCTCTCTCTCTCTCGCGAGCTCGCTCGCCGCTGCTTCTTTCCCGCCTCGCGCCGCTTCTCGCCGCAGCCAGCTTGCTGCAGACACCTGGCTCGGGCCGGCAAGGGCTAGAACAAGCGGCGCGGCGGGGCGGCCATGGCGCCCACGCCCGGGCCCGCGCCCATGCGGTCGGTCGGGCCGGCAGTGACGACGGAGACGCAGTGCTCCGGGTCGCCCAAGGGCAGCGGCGACTCGCAAGCGCACCACGAGCACCGCCACGCCAACCCCGCGCTCGAGGCCGGCCTGGCCTGCCTGCGCAGGCGCCAGGAGCTCGCGCGCGCGGTGCATGACGAGTCGGGCTTCGACGATGTCGCCGACGCGACCAACTCGGCCAAGTCGGACGGGCCTGCGCTCTTCTCCGACTTTGAGATCAAGCAGTTCAAGGCGCTTTTCGACGACCAGATCGCCGCGCGCCGCGAGCTGGAGGAGCGCCAACGTCGTCAGCGCGAGCAGCAGCAATCGCTGCAACAACAGCAGCAACAACAGCAGCAACAACAGCAGCAACAGCAGCAGCAACAGCAACAGCAACAGCAACAGCAACAGCAACAGCAACAGCAGCAGCAACAGCAGCAGCAACAGCAGCAGCAACAGCAGCAGCAACAGCAGCAACAGCAGCAACAGCAGCAACAGTTCGGGTTCCCGACCATGTTCCAGACCGGCCAAGGCCCCATCTTCATAAACACGCCTCAGGGAATGATGCAAGTTTTGCAGATGCCAAGCGACCAGACCACAACCTACACTACCTTTGTGCCCATGTGTGCGCCGCCGCAGCAGCAGCAGCAGCAACAACAACAACAACATGAGCAGCAGTTCGCGCAACAGCCCGGAGTCTTTCAGCTTCCAGACATACAGCAACCGCAACAAATCTCCTCGACACCATCACTACAGCCGCAGGCGCAATTCATGCCAGTGCTCATGCAGAACGGGCCTGATGGTCAAATGACCATGATGACGCAAATGCCACCTGGCTTCGTGATGAACATGCCCCAGCAGCAAGAAGCACAATCGCGGTTCGGTGCGCCCGTCATGATGGCGCCGGGTCCGCAGAACGGCTTTTTCGAAGGCCCGGTGGCTCCCGTGCAGACGAACGAGCTCACCAGCGCCGGCGGCGCCTTCGAGCGGCCCAAGCCCAAGTCGAATCGCAAGCGCCCGCGCCCGCGCCAGGACTCGGACGGTGACGGTGAGGCTGACGCGAACGGCGACGATTCCAAGCTGCTGCGCAAGTCGAAGCGCGGCTCCTCCAAGTACCACGGCGTCACCTGGCACCGCCGCGATCGCCGATGGATCGCGCGCGTCTGGCACGATGGGCGCATCGTGCATCTCGGCTCCTTCATCCTCGAGGACGAGGCCGGCAGGACAGTCACGGAGTGGCTCAGCAAGCACAAGCCTGGGTCGCGGCATCACGGATAATGTGGCTGGCTGGCTGGCTGGCTGGCTGGCTGGCTGGCTGGCTGGCTGGCTGGCTGGCTGTCGCGGCCTCTTCGGGCGGCGGCGACGACGACACGGTCCGCTGCCGCCTGTTCTCCATTTTTTTCGATTCCTGCTCGTTCTCCTTTGGGCTACTCGTCTGGTGCAGGGCAAGGCACCGGACACGCGGCTCGGGAAACAGGAGGATGAGGGGAATCATGGCAGAATGTATGAGTATGAAGAAATGAGTGAGCGAGAGAGTGAGTGAGTAAGTAGGCAAAGGTAACTGATAGGCCAAATTGACCAAGGACTATACCTCAGCAAAATGCCAATCGCGTCTTGCGCGGTGCGGTGCGATGCGCGTGCTCTCGTGACAAGCTTGGCGTGCGCCGGCAGCGGCAGCGGTAGGTATGCTGCAATCTCGTGAACGTGATGCCAGGCGTCTTGTGGTGCACGAGCGCAAGCTCCAGCGAGACTTTGCTTCAGCCTTGCAGGTGGGCGAACGTGTACACGCTTTTCGTTTACTGGCGGACTGGACTTGTGAGTGCCAAGGTACTTGACAAGGAGGCGCGTGAAGGCTCCGCATGGGTCTATCGGCCGGCATGCTGCCAGCTCGGGTGAGGCTCCTCGTTGCCAAGGTACTTGAGGTGCGCGAGCATCTTCCAGTAGGCCGCCCAAAGCGAGGGCTCGTGCTGGTACGGGACGCCGTACTCGTGGCAGGTGGACTCGACGACGTCCTGAATGTGGTAGTAGGTCTGGTGGCTGAGGCCCGGAAAGAGATGGTGCTCGATCTGATGGTTGAGGCCACCGGAGAAGTGGTTCCAAAACCAAGAGCCGACGCTCCAGTTGACCGAGGTCTGGCACTGGACGGCCGCCCAGTCGTCGAGTGGGACCGAGGGCGGGGGCGCGGACGACGCCGCCTCGGGCTTGCCAGCAGCCTCGGCCTTGGCGCGGGCCTGCGTGGCGTGCATGGGCGTGACGCCCTGCGCCGTCTTGGGCGGCGCCATGGTGCCCTTGACGGAGTCCTTGGAGGCGTAGGAGACGCCCTCAATAATGTGGTTGACGATGAACATGGTGGCCAGGACCTCGCCGCAGGTGAAGTGCGCGATGCCGAAGAGCTTGAGCCCGTGCCAGAGCCCCTGCATGTAGCAGGGCAGCGCCACCATGTAGAGCACGGTGAGCGCCTTCATGATCCAGAAGCGCAGCACGTAGCTGGTGCTGGCGTAGCGGCACTCGGCGTCGATCTGAAAGAGGCGCTTGCGCAGCACGACGCCCACGTCCTGCGTGACGACCTTGTTGATGGTCATGAAGCCAAAGATGAAGGGCCCGTAAATGTGCTGGTACCGGTGGTACCAGCGCTTGGCGTGCCACGGGTGCAGGCGCATCATCGGGTAGGTGGAGAAGACGTCCGGGTCGCTCTCCTGGTCGGCCGCACGCGTGTCCATGGGCTTGCCGCTCACCTTCTGCAGACCGTTGTCGTTCTCGATCAAGTTCGTGTACGGGTGGTGGCCCAGGACGTGCTGGAACTCCCAGGTCATGCCGCTCGCGCCGATCATGTCCAGCGTCCAGCCGGCCGCCTTGTTGAGCCACCGCGAGTGCGCAAAGGCGCCGTGGTTGCCGTCGTGCTGGATGCACGTGCCCACGAAGGCCGCGGAGACGCCCAGCGTCATGGCGGCCGCCACGGCGCCGCCGCGCGGGTCCAGCGTGCACATGAGGTACAGTGAGCCCCAAAACGCGGCCAGCAGCAGCACGGCCTTGGTCCAGAGCTCCAGGCCGCCGCGCCGCGCCACGCCGCGCTCCTTGAGCCGCGCCACCACGCGCTCGCGCATCACCCGGTAGAAGTCGCTCCGCCACGTGTAGTACGAGGCCGACCGCGGCCCGGACAGCGTGCGGCCCTCCTTGGCGCTCGCGCCGCCCTGCGTCTCCGGCAGCTTGCCCACGCGGTACTTGCGCAGCACCGCGTCCGACACGCCGCGCACGTGGTACGTCTCGTACAGCACCGTGGCCTCCTTGCCGGCCGCCAGCAGGATGATGTCGCCGCCCGGGTGCACGCTCGCAAACTTGCTCACATCGTACACGAACCCGTGGATCGCGCACCACGCGTCCCCGGCCTTGTTGTGCCTGCGCACCTCCTCGAAGGGCACCTCCTCCTCGAAGCCGGCCGTCATGCTCGCTGCGCCCGAGGCAGCCTCGCCACTGCGCCAGAGAGAATTCGGCGCCCGCACCAGCGCAGGCCGCCCGGCTCCTCCGGGTCCGCGTCGCCCGGCGCGCCGTTCTTGCTTTGGTCCCCGCCGCGCGCCGCGAGCCTTGACTCCGCTGGCGGTGGAACTCGGACAGCTTGAAAGGAAGTAAGAAAGACAAGAAACGGGTTGGCGCGGCGCGCGCCGCGCCAACCCCCGCGCTGCCACTGCGGCGGCGGCGGCGGCGCGCAGGGCGCGGCGGCGCGGCGCGGCGCGGCGCGGCGCGGCGGCGGGGGAACCGGCCGCGGCGCCGGCCGCAGCGGCGCGACTGCGCGTGGCCCGAGCATGCCGGAGCGCGCCGCCGCTCCTCGCAACCCTTGCTTGATGAGCACGCCTGAGGAGCCTGAGGAGCCCGGAGCCCTGCAAGGCGCGCGGCGGCCGCGCGTCACCGTGCCAGGGCGCGTGGCGCGGCCGCGCTGCGCCGCGCTGCGCCGCGCTGCGCCGCGCTGGCCACGACGCAGCGGGTTAGGGCAGCAGCATGGCTCGAGCGCAGCGCAATGCGACGCAGACGGCCTCCCTCGGCTTGAACGGCCTCGGCTTGAACGGCCTCGGCTTGATCGAGCTCGAGCTCGCGCGAGGGCGCACGGCCGCGCGCCGCAGCCGCCTTTCTGTGCGCACGCGCGGCCAGGGCGGGCGCTGCACTGCTGCAGTGCCGGCTCCGGGGCTCGCTTGGCTCTTTTCTTGCGGCTCGCGCCTCCCAGGACGCCCTCCACCGCAACCGCCCGCGGGCGGGATCGCGCACTGCTTGGTGCGAGACACCGGTGCCCCGACCACGCTGCTTCGCGATGCCGCACGATGTTTGCCGTAGCAGTAGTAGCGCGTCGCGGTGACCGGTGGCTTGGCAGAGGCTGCGGGGAAAGCCCCGCAGAGAAGGCGATCCCACAGATCCCACATGGCACCGTGGACCACAGTTCCCTCATGAGACACGGGTCCCGCAGACTCCACTGCGCGCGGGCTGTGGGGGATATTCGCCGACGAGCTCCGGCGGCCGCGAACGCTCGTCGGGGAGTGTCGGGGATGGCGCTGTGCTGCGCGGAAGCCGCCTTGAAAAGCGCCGCCCACTGGCGGCAAAAGCACAAATCTCAAAACCAACAACCATGGCAACAACAACAACAACAACAACAACACAACAACAACAACAACAACAACAAAATCAAAGTAACGTTAATCTTTGGGCGGCGGTGGCGGAGGAGCGCCGGCGTCAGGCAGCGACGGCGCGGCGGATGAGCTCCGCGTAAAAGGCCTCCTCCTCGTAGAGGAGGCGGCGAAAGGCGAGGGACTGGACCCGGTTGAAGAGGCCGTCCACGGGCGACGTGCGAATGTACTCGGAGAAGTCGACGTACTCGACGAGGCGGTTGGGCTCGGAGATGTGGACGGCGAGGATCTTCTTGCGCTTGCGGCGGGCCTCCTCGAACTCGTCCAGCACCGCGCCGCTGGAGAAGACGCCGCGCGTGAGCACGAGAAGGTAGACGCGGGAGTCGCGCACGCCCTTGAGCATGGCCTCGCGGTTCAGGTTGCCGTCGTAGGCGTGCGAGAGCCACACCTTGAGGCCGCGCTGCTCGAGCTTCATGTAGAGCAGCTCCGCGAGCGTGCCGCCCGTGCTCTCAATGTGGCTGAGGAAGATGTCGTGCGTGATGCCAGCGGGCCGCGCAGGAACACTGTACCTGGGCACTTCCGTGCCGCGCTCCTCCGAGTTGATGGGGCCGACGCCGGCGTCGAAGAAGGGCGCGAAGGAAGCGGTGCTCGCAACGTCCTCCTCGCCGTACTCGGACAGGCCCCAGACGTCCGGCTCGTCGAGACGGCGCGCCTCCGCAACGTCCTCGTAGCGCGCGCGCACCACAGGCGAGGTGGTGCTGCGCAGGAGGAGCTGGGGGTCGAGGCCGCGGAAGAGCGCCTCCTTCTGGCCCTGGTACATGGAGACCAGGAGCTTGAAGATCCTGGCCGGGCGCTCCACGCTGGCGCGCACCGTGACGCGGATCACGTCGCCCCGCACCTCGAGCAGAAAGCCGTCCCTGCCGAAGAAGACGCGCGCCGTCTGCGGGTCCACGGACGGCTTGGTGACGCGGCCGGACGAGGGCCCGCCCGCGGCCGCAGCCGCCGTCATGGCGTAGGTGGCGCACTGCGCCACGAGGCGGTGGAAGACGCCGTTGGGCAGGAAGAAGGACGAAAAGTCCAGCTCGCACGAGGGGCCCCGCTCGAAGTCAGACGTGTCGACCTGCTGGATCGAGTCCGAGAGCAGGCCCGAAACCAGGTAGTACTCGGGCGGGCCGCGCGAGGCCGCAGGCCCCCCCCGGGCGGCCGCCGCGGCGCCGAAGCGCCACGGGCACAGGAGCATGTTGGCCTCCATGAAGGCGATCAGGTAGTCCACCTGCTCGCCGCCCCAGAGCCAGGCCAGCAGCGCGCGCGACGCCACGGCGTCCCGCTCCCGCATGCGCACGTACGCGCGAGCGAGCCCGGCCTCGGCCAGGTCCGCATCGTACAGCAAGGGCTGCGCGTGCATGTCGTCGGCGATGACGCGCGCCAGCTTGTTGAGCAGCCACTGCGGCTCGATCACCACCACGCGCGCCAGCGTCTCCGAACCGCGCAAGTGCACGACGACGCCCAGCCCGTGAAAGTACGCCAGCATCTTGGCCACGTCCTCCTCCGACAGCCCGTACCGGCCCGCCAGCTCCACCACGCCCTCGTACAGGACAAAGGGCTCGTCCAGATGAAGCAGGTCCTCGTGCACCTTGAGCCACGCCAGCGGCACCTTTTGCTGGACGTAGTCCTGGGTCACGGCCTTGGCCACGATGGCCTTGCGCAGCGCGTCCGCGCGGTCCAGGCGGCTGCTGCTGTTGTCGATCGCGAAGAAGAGGTGGTTGCCCTCCGGCCGCACCAGCGTCGACAGCTCGTCCACCGCCAGGCGCCCGCGCAGCACGCGGTCCACCGCGCGCAGGTCGCTCGTCTGGTCCAGGTACGTGCCCACCAGGAGCACCGGCGCCCCCGGCGCGTGCAGCCGGATGCTGTTGAGCCAGAAGCGCAGGTACTCCACCGCCGCGCCCTGCGTCGCCATGGCCCGGTACTCCTTCGGCGACACCAGGTCCTGGAAGTTCTCGCGCCCCACCACCTCGCGCATGTCGAAGACCACCA